>JAPYZI010000310.1:0-59096 GCA_030523105.1 Ophioninae sp. A BG-2022a | reverse complement strand
TGTATATTGCCCAAAAATCGGAAAAAATTTTTGATTTTTAATATTTTTTTAATAGGTCCTTTACGATGTAATTTGATCCCCTGAACACGAATCTACCATCAATTTCCCAAAAAACCCAAAATTTCGAGCGAAAAATGTCGTAAAAATATTCTAGAAAGGTTTTTCCCATTTTTCCAGTCTAATTTTGCTCTTCCGGCAAAAACTCGGGCATATTCGTATACTCCTTTAATAGTTTTAAAACGAAAAAAAATGTGTTTCGTATTCCCCAGCAACTCGATCGGCCGCAGAGTCGATTGTTCGGAAGTCGAGGGTTCGTGGCCGTATTGGCGAAAGTTACCAGCGTGTTCGTCATTCCCTTAAAGGTCCTCTGCACAGGGGTTTGACACATCCCAGTAAAATAGGATAGAACCAAGCAATATTAACTTCAGTTACCTTAGCCTAATTACATGAAAATTGCTCCAACTAACCTAACTGCTGGACAATTCAAAACCAGCGAATCTTCCATTCCTCAAAAACCAGTCGACTCTTTTCGCCTCTCCTTGGTATCCCCAACGAGACATTCGTTTCTATTACTCCACGTCGGCGTAACGCTTCGGCCAAGTCCTTTACCTCGGGGTTAGATTTATTTTCACTTGGTCGGTTTTTTACGATCTCGGAGTGTGGGTTATAGGGTTGGCAGTTTTGTGGGCGAGAGGAGGGTGTAAGAACCAACAGGGGGAGAGACGGAGAAAGAGAGAGAGAGAGAGAGAGAGAGAGAGAGAGAGAGAGAGAGAGAGAGAGAGAGAGAGAGAGATATGGACGAAGGGATGATTCTTGTGTGCTCGACGTGTTGGGCCAAAGGGTGGCTAGGGGAGGGGGCGTGGTGCATATCTCTGGTTCTCTTCTCAACAACCAGACTCCGTATTATCATGGTAGACGACAAACTCCTCGGAGCGGTTACACCAACCCGTATAGTTTCTGCGCTGTACCGCATAGTACATTTCAGTCCAACAACCCCCAGATATTTGTGGATTGTGTTGCGGTACGATGGGTGGGTGGAGGGTGGGGGTGGGGGGCGCCTCTTCCTCGTATAAGCAAACGGACCGAGACTCTTCTACTCGTATAATAAACCGATAAACACCCTCTGCCCGGCAACTGCCTAGTTCCAACCGCCACCAACCCCCCGCGTTCCTACCTATACACCTAACGTATATATTTCTATACACCACCCCCTTAATACGCGGAAAGTGTTGTCGTACTGGAATACACGCGTTACGAATTTACGTCACTGGCATTCGATACGACGATAACTCTTCTCAAGATGGCCCTCTTTCCGCCGTGCCGATTGATTATCAAAAATCAAATCCCATTTTTTCGTATCGCGTGGATCGCGTGGTCCACAAAGATAAGAACAAACGACTTCGATGACAAAAACTAACGGCTGGGATTTCGTCGTTTACTGGGAGAATCGAATTTCATGAATCAGGGGGAGGCAACCGATTCGAGCGAGTTGATTGAACTTTGGCAAAATAGAGTTTGTTTGGGTTCGCGTGGGTTTGGGTTTGCGCGATGCCGAGGACTTTCAGCGAAGAAAAAAACGAGACAGATCAGGCCGAAGCGTTTCAACAACGCCATAAAAAAAAAGTAAAAAATCCAAACGAGCCCGATTCCACCCGAGGATTTTCACCGAACAAAAAAAAACGGGGAAAAGCAAGCCTAAGGAGATTTCGAATGATCACGATTCAGGGAGGGGGGAATAAAAGGTTGGAGCGTTAATGCGGGGCGTGAGATCGAAAATTATATCAAGCGTGTACTAGCGTGTTAAAAGCTCATCCCGAGTCGCCAGGTATTTGAAGAGGAAGCGATATACGTGTGTAACATGTGCAACGTGTTATCTCGGGGTCCAATCGCGTCGGAAGATCCAAGGCCGATACGGTTTATTTCTCTATCAGGGCTGATATATACGCCGAATGAATATAACATAGACGAGCGAAGGTGGAATAGAGAATACGGCGTGGCGCACGAATGCTCACACGGTACTCTTTACCGCGCGGGCTTCCCGGTCCCTTTCCTCTTTACCCCCCTCCCCTTGCCCCTCCCCTTGCCGTTCCTCGCGGCCCCGCTTCTCTCCGCCGTCTCTCTATCAGATGCAAGCGCGCCACTTGAACGCTAATAACGCGAGTTGAATATAATCTCCGACTAATCGCGACCGAATCACCATATTCAATTATTCACGGGCGAGCACTCTGTTTATTTCCTACTTGCGATACTCCGCACTGGGATTCTCTTGCAACGTGAAAAAAAAAAAAACAATCCGCTCGTTTCGAAGCGTACACGCTCTTGAGGATATATCTGAACGAGGTGGAACAAAAAAAAGTACATCGATCACTCGTTGGAAGCAATTTTCATGGCTGGAAAAGTGTACCTTGGGAAATGGGGAGTTGGGCTGAGCTGGGAATCCATTTTGACAAAATTACCACGAGTTTTAAAGGTTGGAGCGGCGAAGGAGCGAAAGAAGAAATGCAGTGCTTGAAATCACGCCAATTGTTTTTTTTTAAATTAATTTGTTTTTTTTTTTTTTAGGAACATTTTTTTAGTTTTTCCGATAAGATTGGGAGAATGTGAACCTTTGAGGGCTTATTGGAGGTTTCCCTCGTTAGAAAAACCTCAAATAAGGTCTTCCCTCATCACGAAAGGTTAAAATAAGTTTAAAATAGGATTTCATATTTCCGTGCATATTTGACGCGTGTAAACGGGGCGACCTTGACACGTTTCGTCGATTGTGCATGCCGCTATGTGGAACACGAACCTGTTCGATGAAAAACCCGTTTCAACGCGAATCCCTCGAGCTCACTTGTTCACCGATGTATTTTTCCACATACCCGCGTATACTCGTGTAAATTTACGTACGCGCTTACTCGAGCGCACGTTCGAGATGACGGCCGTTCTCAACGTGTCCGAAAAAGACCTCGAAAGATCGTTAAACATAATCACTCCAAGTTTCTATCTGGAAGAAGACTCGGCTGAATGAAATCTCGTTTGGGTTAGTCCCGGGGACGAGAATGATTCCCTGGAGGAACCGAATCGTTTCAGGCTTAATACGGCTCTCGCCAACAGGAATCAACTCCCATTGACGTTTCTTTGACGGATGAGAATCCCTACAGTTTCGACCGGATAAGAATGACGTCCCGAAATCGACCAATCGACACTCCGATCTAGAACCGTTTTTCGTCAAAAAATCAAACCCATTTCAATTTTGATTATACCAGAAATTGGCCATTCGAGGATCAAAGAAACTTTTCATCATCGGAGTCAAGTAATACGTACGGTATATTTTTCTAGAATTTTGAAAAAGAATCATTCGGAGCTTTAGCTTGAAAAAAATTCGAAGTGAAAACTACTGGAATCAAGCTGCAAACTCCATCGACTCGAGAACCCATAAAAAATCACTATCACCAAAGAAGCGACTGGAACGATTAAAAAAAATGGACGAAAGAGGTAAAGAACTCTATAATCAGCTTGATCCCAGAGTCATCAAAGGTTGATGAAAAAAAAAAAGAAAGAAAAGGGTGACCGCGCTCTCATTGCTGGACCCTCCATCGGCTTATAGCGGTACTATATAGCTCGCGCATCAAGGAAACAAACAGCCGGGTCGGGCACACCATGAATTAAACATACCTATCCTGTTTAATAATTAACAAGTTCCCATCAGCGGGAGTCTACGTTTGTAAAAGCCAGCCTGGGACACGCGTATACGTGAATACATATACATATATGTTTGCTGATAGTTACTTACGTAGTAAACACTGAAGAGACGAGAAACGGAGGGGGGGTTCCTTCTCTCTCTCTCTTTCTCCCTCTTCTCATCCTTTTCCTTCTTCTTCTCACTCTCGCCTATCGCACTTTGGTAACAGCTCGCACGAGGCGACCTACTACTATCTTTACCTACTCCTTGAGCGGTATGCAAGAGTTGAACCACGACGAGCCGTGAATTACGAATGACGATACGGCAAACGAAGGGAGAGAGGGAAGCCCACTTGGTACGACCGGGCTGCTCTCATCACCGCCTCCCCTCGGCTCTAATCGCTCACCATCCGCATCTCCATATCGCATAACTTATTAGGTTCAACCAAGATTTCACGCGGATTATGCACTATGGTGCGTGTAAATTAATCGGCCCAAAATGGTGTTGGGATTTGAGCTTCGAAAAGGATCGTATCCAATCATCGTTCGTTTTTTTTTGCAATTCTCTTTTCGAAAGAGAGATAAACTGGATGTTGGGCTGTGGAAAGTTAACGGATGGGGAATTTTGGCTCGTCGAATGGTCGGAGTCGGATGTGGATTTCGAAAGACGGAAGTTGGAACGTTTGAAGATTTTGGCGTTGCATCAGCCATTATTTATTCATCTTCCAACCCAATGGATGGTTTCTACCGAAAGGATTGAGGCATCGACCCGTACAGATATTTAGTCAAGGATTCAGTTCGGATCAGGATCCTGTTTCCCTAATAAGGAACCGGTCCGACTTCGAATCCAGAATTGGAACGTAGCGCTTGGCAAATAGGATTCCAATCGGGATTCGTATTCCATATAGGCGGATTCCAGATACAAATGTAAAAATCACATCTTGATGATAAAAGTGAACCGAATATTTCAGACGTCACTTTCGCTTTAGAAATGCTATTGGGCCGTCAGTCGTAACGCACTCGTTGTTCGGTCTGGTTGAAAAGCAGATGCGATTACGCGGTGCGACCCAATGAATGGCGATTATAAAAAAATAAAGACCGACGGGGGCTGGTCTTGGAATACTTTGTACGGCCTTGGTGGATAATTAGCGTCGCGCGTGCGGGTCAACCCCTTCTAGACCGTTTTTTCAAAGAGTCGAGAGACATCGGAGAGAATAATGTCCGAGGGTACGGTGATCAACCGGCTCGTTCATAGTCCTCGAACTCTCAACGTTTCGAATAATCATAATAATCGAGGGGACAACGAAGGTGGTGGCTTCCATCGCGAAAGACTTCGGATCTCCTCCCCCCGCCGCTCCTCTTCTTTTTTGCTCGGCTCGCCGTGAAGGAGTTTGCGGTTTGGTTCGCGACGCTCGTCGGTCGAGGAAGCGCGTGGAGGGTATAAAAGAGGGAAACACCGGGGGGAACAAGTACGACACGGGAGAGCCGTGACGCGGTGCGGATTAATTAGCGATAAGGCTTCTAATGAGCGGCAGGTGAGTCGGCGAAGAAACTCGAGCGGGAACCCCACCAGAAACGGTCAGCTAAGAAACACACGGACACACGAGCATCGATCGCACGCAAGCCCACACTTTTCCAACAGAATTTGTTTCTAACGCTGGCTGGTTCGCTTCAACTTTTTCCCCTCGCGATTCTGGCCTGAAGATCGCTCGAATTTATCTCTCATTGATTAGCTCCCAAAGCTGGCTACTCGTTACCGTATAACACGCGGCCGATCGCAAAAACATCGCAAAAAGAACCGGCTCGGCCGCTCCAACGAAGCAAGAATTATGGGCTGGCTAAAAAAATTGGAAGGGTCGTTTAAGGGCAACCGCAAATTGGACGAATGCTTCCAGGCTTTCTTTATGTACGTTTCCCGCTAACCTCTCTCTCTCCCTCTCTCTCCGGATCGCTCTTTCTTTTTAGCTTTCCGAGACGTCCGAGTTGATTAAGTCGCCTATGAAAAAGACCCGATGGGAAAAGGGAAAATCCGGGTCTCGGGACTCAGGAATCGTGGGGTACCTGGAATACGAATCGTTATTTGGATTAGCCAGGTTTCGTTGGTTAATTGCTGCGAACGCGTTCCGAGACAGTACCAGCCGACCCAAACGCGAACCCAACCGAAACAAACCGAACCGTCCGATTTTGCTGATATTAGCCAATCATCTAACGGCGATTGATGAGAAAACTCGTAACGATCGCGAGTCATCGCGAAACCCCTCTAACGCGGCATCTTTCGATGACTATCCGGATTGCGGAATGAAAAGTAAGAAAGAACGAGAGACGGAGACCGGCCGATCGGAGAAACGTTTGAGGCCGGTTCAACCTTCGTTACAGCAGTCTCGGGACATCGGACGAGTAAGTCACGTACGATGAATAGTGGGCCACGTGACGGAGGCGTGAGCGAGGTGTGCGATACCATGGAACAATGCCATAGCGCGGCTCTCTTCGAGGAGGAATGTCACATGCCGCACCCATCTTTTCAATCTACCGATTGTGTCTCGAGTCGGCAGCAGCCACAGACGGGAGGCACCCAGGGTCGCCAACTTTTCTGTCCAGGGTCACCTTCGAAAAAAATCACGAATACGAAAGTCCATGCGTTTTTACCACTTTCCTGGTATCAGGCAGATTCCGGGGATTATCAGGAAAGGCGTTCCTTGGAAGAGCCTCCAACGGATAATATCGGGTTTCTTGACGAGGGACGTTTCAGCGCGGTCGTTGCCGGTGGCTGCCAGGCTTGGCGAACAACAAACCCAAACAAATACTCGGTGCGATGTTTTTCCAAAACGACCCAAAATGGATTCCAACTAGCCAACGCGATCGCCATTTTTTTCCGATCGATTCCAACGTAAGAGCGCCTCGTTTTCTTTCGCCGTCTTCCACGAAAGTTCCACGCGGTCTCGAAGGTTCCTGGGTTGCAATTAAAGAAGAGGGAGCCTAGAAATTAGCGGGTGGTGAACGGGCTGATAAGTATAGCCCATGCCCGGGCCTTCGAACTCCATTTGGATTCGTATGCGTGTACACGAAAACGCGTTACTCCGCGAATACATCGAAGCCACGCTTATAGATGGCGCGGAAACGGTGAGTGCAAAAAAGAAGAAAAAAGAAAAACAGAAAAAAACAAGAAAAACGAAAAGTACAAGAGGGCAGTGCGTTATCGGTGTACGTGTGTATGGATGGAACCCAGAGGGTGGAGGGACCGAGAAAAGGAGTGAACAAGGAAACCCGTGAGCTCCTGAATATGCATGGCCCAAACAGGGACGTGCCAGGCGATAAGGGTCGACTTATTCTCCCCCATTTACCCCACTCCCGCCCTCCACCCTCTCATCTACCAACCCCCTTTTTATTCTTCCGTCCTTATTTTATTTTCGTGCTAACTGCCGGCGACTGCATCGATACACAATTTCTTTCTTTCTTTCTTGGGGCTTGTGTGTCTTTTCCCCTCATTCAAGTATCGCGAATGCCTTTAGTCTCGCAGTTTCATTAATTTTTATTTTTTTTCTTTGTTTGGGTTTCGTTGAATTTTAGGTTGATTCGGCTTTTTTTATTTTTTTTTATTTCGGTGGTTCCTGTTTTATAAAATTTTGTTTGGCTTCGTTTGGGTTTTTCAATGTCGATTTCGACGTGCGTTTTTCGAGCGAGTTGTTTTTTTTTTTTTTTTTTACTAGGTGCAATTTTTCATTACGCGCAGGTATCTCCTCGTGACTAGACAACCCGTTATGCAAATGAGAGAACGAAGACTGGTTTTGAAAAAAGCTCAGCGCGGCGCGATTTCGTCATAATCCGTGAGGTACGGTGTGACGATATATCGGAAACCTCGGACTTATTGGATAACACTTATTGGTTGATGATTATAGGAAACGTCAGAAAAGCAACTTCGAATATTAAATTGCTCGATTTATGTTTTGTGTGTTTTTTTTAATATATTTTTTTCTCGCTCGACTTGACACACGCGCGTGCCTCGGACTCGAACGTTTTTCTTTTTTGCCGAGAAGTCTAAAGTACCGAACGCACTTGTTTGCTCTTTTTCGTTTTTTTTTTTGTGCAAATTTCTTGCCTCGTTTTCTCGAGAAAAATCCGTGTCGCGTCCTCCAAGAAAACTCGGCGAATGTTTGTACAAACTGATTCGTATTCAATTACGGTTGGGAGTGATACGAATGATTTTTATTAAAAAGTTAATAATAATACATTTATTAAATTGTTTGATTAATGAAAAATTGATCAATAAATTCCAGTGAAAAATAAATAGGATAAATAAAAATGCACTAAAATAATTCTAAAACGAATTTGCGAGTTTGCGTACAGTCAATTTTATGATTTTTAATTTTTAATTTTTAATAAATAAATAAATAAATATATGTTTGTATTTTTAATTTGCTGCATTAAGAATTCGATAACCGTGCAGCTCGATATTTCAAGATCCGCACGGGGCGCCCTTTGCCTCAATGTTTTAACGATCTCGTGAAACGAGGCTCGCGGATTGTTTCGAGAGATTTTTGTGGACAACGGTAAATCCGGGAAGTACGACAAGCTCATCCAGTGAAAGAGGAACACGAGTGCGTCCTCTCACGACGAAATGATCGGGCTTTCGAGGGTTGGAGAGTCATTTTCTCTCTCACTCTCTCTCTCTCTCTCTCCCTCTCTCGCGAATTGAATTAATGCGACGCAACAGTGAAACGTTAACGTCGCGTTTTCTCGTAGGATTGAGGGCCTCTAAAATTGTGTGGAAACCTACGCCCGTGTATACAACGACCTTTGGAGAGACAACGGTACGTCCAATGATTTTCTACCGTCTCTTGTATCTGTGAGCACACGCACACACACACACATATATATATCCCCTTGATACCTACCTCTCGCCAATGAATATTTTTATTTAATGCCCCATTAGCGACCCTCGCGAGTACTCGGGACTTTTCTTTTTTTTGTTTGCTTTTTTATTTTTCGCAAGAAAAAATAAATACCATTTTTCCTGACTAAATATCCCAACGTCAGCTTGCAAAAGACCCGATTTTAAACCTCCGAGTTCTCCATCAACGTTTCGTCGGAAAAGCTGAAATTATTTTTCCCAATTTAACATTTAATCGTAATCTTGTTTTATTTCGGATTTTATATCCACTTTTCAAGGATAATTTATTTTATGATTGTAACAATGAATCATTAGAAAATAAAATAACTATTTCATTGTTTTATTTGATCAATAATTATTATTTGTATCATCATTGTTTATGATTTTTATATCCATTTATTATTTATTATTATTATTATTATTATTACTAAATATTATTAGTATCGAGATTTTCCGATAAAAATGTTAAATTTGTTTGTTCAAACGACAATGTCGAGGGAAGTGTGTACTCTGGATGTAATTCCGGACGATCGATCTGTCACAGTTGCAGTGAGGCGGGAGCAAAGTACGTTTCGCGATATTTTTTATTTTCTCGTGGTTTTTAACGAATCGCGACCGAGCGGATACGAGCATGAAGCGTTTCGAAATAATTGCCCGTTGTCCTGGATGCATCCAGAAGCGAAATTCACCAGCGAGTTACGTCCGCCACGATTCGCCACGAGTTGAAATTTTTGCCGGTTCTGGGAGTGACCCGTCTTCGAACGACCAGACATTTTTTCTGGCTCTTTTTTTTATTTTATTTTTTTTTGCCAAGGTTTTCTATCAGCGCGACGTATGCTAATTGCGCACGTAGAGATTGCATACGTTGAAACATACGTATCTTACTGGCTGACAGACAGGCTGCACTTGATCAGATTTATAGTACAGGAAATGAAAAAATTGAACGTTGCGATAACGTTTTTTTTTCTTCTTTTTTTTCGGATGGCGATTCGATGAGGTTATTTTTTTAGAAATGTGGTTTTTTCATTTAACGTATTTTTTTTACATCGGAGAATCGCACGTTTTTTAAAATTTGTATTTATCGAAAGTTGATCATTCATTTCTATTTATACTTTTTTATATAAAAATATAGATGAAAAATTGAGAATAATTAACATTAAAATATAAGTCTTAGATTTATATATATTTATCAATACGAGATGAAAAAAAACCATCAAATTCAAACATTTATCGAATACTCGATATCTTTATCCAAAATAAGAACAATAAAAAAAAAACGATATATAAATTATCCAGCTTTCAGAAAGTACCATTATTCGTAATTTCTAATTTCACACGAGTTTCGATTTTAAAGCCTGACACTAGTCACCTGGAAGATTAGATCGATCGAAACATAGGAGCGGGAGTGATCGTTACGTAGGTCGGTGACATTTGGTGGATGCAACATTCGTCCCCGGCAACAAACGATTAACGGTTCGAAGCTGCTCTCGAATAAAAACGAAAGAGAGAGAGAGAGAAAAATAAAAAAAATCGGAACGAAGGAAATAAAAAAAAAATTCAAAAAAGGGAAAAAAGGTTACAGCCACGGGACACTTCCGGGGGACGCTGCGCGGCAGTAGCTGACAGGAAGGAAACGCGAAATAAATATAGCGACGTGAACGGTCGCGGTCTCTGAGAGAGCAACCGACGAGGCCGCCCAACGGAGTGAGAGAGAGAGAGAAAAAAAGAGGGAAAGAGAGATAGATAGAAGCACTGGCCACACTGGCCACAGGCAACTGGAACTGGACGCCAGCCGGGCCAGAAAGATACATATTTTTAAATATTTTAGTCACGGCTCCGCAATCGCCCCGTCACGCAGCCTTGCCACCTTATACCAAGCTACTGCCTATTACGTACGTACTACTTAGTAGGGTACTACCTCGGTGGGTGGATATTAGTCACTTCGGTATACCCACCGTACTCAACGTCCACGCAAAACTGGGCCTTGTTCTTCAGCCTTCTCGTTTATTTTTTTTCTGGCTTACCGAACGAACCCAACTCCAACGATCACCCACCTTCCCACGTTTTCGATTACAGTTCGATCCTGATTTTTTTTGTTCCAAATTCGTTCGAAAATGGTAACCCCACTTTTTAATGATTTTGCCTGTCAGTGGAAAAACTTTGGCATCGATTGCAAAAGATTTCGTCGGGCTTTGTAGAATTGTTTCTGGAAATGTATATGATTTTGTATAATGCGATAATGCTGGATACAAAATGTAAATAATAATATATTTTCAATGCGGAGACTTTCAATTTTCAATGCTAAGACTTTCAATCAAAAACCTTTACAAAGTACCGATGAAAAAACTTTTTTCAGTGCTCCCCTTAAGAGGTAAAAAATCGGGACGTCACTGTAAATGTAGATTTTAGGGACAGGAAGTACCTCGCCCTTGGATAGTGCGTAAAGAATGGAAGATTAGAATAAAAAGAGCGCGATCGAAAGATTATCTTTCAGGTGGTCAATTAAGCCAATAACGAGAAAGGAAGTCGATTTTCCTAATGTCCAATTTAGGGAAATTTGGTGATCGCGCGAATCGTAATGGATTTCTGACTGGAAGTCCTTTCCGGTGAAAATTGTTGAAGGATGTTTCGGTGCGTTTAAATTCTAAATTGGTATTTTTTAATTCAAACGCTTGGGAATCGGGTATGAGTGTTTTCGTGGGAAGTAACTCGAGTGAGTCAATTATTTTGATTCTTATCATTGTCGTGGGGCGTTGAATAGACATTGGAATTCATTTCCAAGTTTCGGTCGTCAAAATCGTCAAGAAATCGGTTGAAAATCGGAAAAAAATATCGGTAAAAATTCCGTACTCCCAAATTTGAGTTTTCAAGCCCTCGCGATTTCAAAAGCGGTAAAAATCGGCAAAAAAAATCGGTATCTCCGAAGGTCGTTGCAATAACGAGCCTAATTTGTCCCATTGTATTATTCCGTTTCGAGACAATGTCGGGTCTTTTGGTTTCGTTAAAAAAAAGTGCGACGAAATAAAAATAAAAATGACGAATCATGGCGAAGGATGTTCATCAGCAGTGGGAATGGCGAAAAAGGAGAATTTGGACGCTTTGAAGCAACCGCCACATTTGAAAGTGCTCGTTACTGTAAAGCGCGAAATGTAAAGGAGAATAACGGTTTTTATATTTCGTTCGAGAGACGATAGCAATGGCGACACAATCCTGACGAACTCCGGAAGTCTCTCGTAGCCATCTTGTCCCCTCTAGTCATATGTAGCGTTCGTATGATACACGAGGAAGTTCCTGAGACACGACCATCGCTCACACTCCATACAACGTATTAACTCTCGCGGCACTCTCGTGATTCTTTGTCTTGCCGCTCTGATGACTCCTCGTCTACACCTCTTTGTGCCTCCTTTTTTTTTTATTTCTCTTCGCCTCGTCAACTCCTACTTCGACCACGACAGGATGGCCGATTCTGTGCTCGCCTCGACTCGCGCACCAAATTTTTCAACGACTCTCATTCATTATTCATTACAAATATCATTTTCCAACCATCCTTCCATTTTTCCAAGCCTCTTCAGCGCCTCGAATATTTTCGATCTGCTTTGGTCACCATCGCCAATATCTTTTACTTTGCCCCGCTAAAAATTCGGAAAACACCGAGATAACGAGGCTCGTTGTCTTTCTCATTTTTTCAGTTTTTTTTTTTTTTCTGACTTTGAGCGACCAAAATATTTGCTAACGAGTAGGATTCGTCGAGTTGGAAAATAGCTAAAGTTGGATTCCCTAAAACGATCAGTGGAAGGTGAAAGCTGACGAATGAGGAAATAACCAAAATTCCATCACCAAAAATACGTTAAACCCAATATAATCCATCAACCAAGGAACCAACCAAACTTTCATCCTCGAAACCATCCCGAACTCAAACAAACTCAGCCAGCCTTGAAATTAGCCAAACTTGCACAGTGAAACCTGCCTGCGACTGGAAAACACCTAATCCTGGTGTATTCGATGTTCAGTGGTAAACATTATGAGAAAACGGTTGGTGATTAAGGGGTGACGTTGAGTGTGGTGCCGGCCGGTCGCGAGTCCATTACGAAGGGCGACCAGAGGGCGTTTCAAGAGAGCAGTAGGTAGACTGTAGACTAAAGAGAACGAAGGATGACGAAGGAAAAGAAGATCAAGGAAAATAAAAGAGGTTGAAGGCTCTGCTTTCTGGAAGGGCCGTTTCACCAACCACGGGGGATGTTGCGGTATGAGAACGAGGACGAGACGAGGCAGGGAAGTTTCGCAATGGCACGGAGGGTGGCGGTGGAAATGAAGGCGCACACCGGGCCCTGGAAAAATGCGGAGCTTCGTCTCTCCGAATACATTTCCATACATCAAGCTGCCGCTGCTGCTGCTGCTGCTCCCGTCGCGTCTCCACGGCGCAGAGTTCGAGTTCCTGGTCTCACTCGGTGATGCCCGCGAAACGGCTGGTTGAGAAAGAACTGGGTGGTCGCGAGGGTGGAGAGGATTTTTTCCTGACGATATTTCAGTGTGCGCGTTAACCTCTTTCCGTTGATGTTTAGGTGTGCGCGTGGATCAGTTTTTCGGTAACAGGACTTCCAAGTTTCGGACTATACGCGTGTGCGAACATTTTCCAAGGCAGATCCACGACCAGAGTGGATAACTCCGGTCTCGGAATAAATCCAACTTATTAAACAAGGAAAAACCGCAGATTAATTACCCGGCTTCCGGTTGCCCTTTAACCCAGACGATCTCGCTCTCGTTGGTTAGGAAACGGTCTCCAGACACTCCGGGAGCGACCATTTTCCGACGGTGAGAAAATCAGGTTTACACTATTGTACGTTGAACGCTCGAACTTCCGCGAGATATATTTGCTTGTACGTTCAGTATCGGGGCTTACTGGAAGTCATAGATGGAACGGGAATTTTTATTTTTAAGTCGTTTCATTCTTTGTTTCAATAAAAAATGTGAATTAATGAAAATATTAATCAAAAATAAACAAAAATCATAATGGTCGAATACGTTTTTGGCGATTCATTAATAAATCGATTACGATACATCTAATTGATATTTAAATTTCCGATTTTTTTTATTTACCAATGAACAGACGTTCGTTGAGATATTTTTAATTTTATAAATTTTTCAATAATTAAAAGAAATTTTTAAGTTTTTTTCGGAGGCGAGAACATTTTTTCTCAAACTTATCGAATGATCGTGAACCACAAATGTTTTTTTTTTGCGGAGTTACGACGAGCATGATCGATCCATCAGGAATGATTGATCGATCCGGTGAATCGTCGGACGGAACTTTTCGCTCATTCACTCCGATCCCCTCGCGATGAGAACACTTCCCCGCTGTACAATATCCGAGCGCGCATTTTCCCGACGAATGCTCCGAGGCGGAAGAATCCTCGAGCTCGTAAGAACGGGGGATGATGGAATGCGCATCATTAGACGCGAACGCCGCGTTCCTACCGTGGATCATCGCCGCGATTTCCTTCGAGTTATTTCCGCCCCGAGACCCCCTAGAACGCGAAAGGATAATTAAATATCGAGGAAAAAAACTGACAGCGATACGATATTGTAGTACTCGTTATTATCACGATCGTTAACGACAATTTTTTAAAATAATTATTCGTGTTTGTTCGAGTTTCTTTGGGTTTCAAAAAAATCCTTGAAAATAATTCGGAAATCCGTGTCGATTAATTTATTGATTCGATATTATTTAATTAATAAGTTCGAGCTTAAATTTAAAAAAACCCTCAGCACAAAAAGAAATCAGCCATATTATTATAATTCTCAAACAAAATTCGATACGAATAAACCCAAACGAACCAAACCAATTTAATTTTTTTTCAAATACCGAGTTTCTTCGAAAGCAATTTTTTTTCACCAAAAAATAATGCGATCGAGCTCGTGCGTAACTAGTGGAAGTAAATTCAACCCGAATATGCTGACTCCGAGGTGTTACCCTCTCTCTCTCCCTAAAAATAAAAAAAGATGGAAAAAGAACTCGAACCGAGAGTCTCCGGGTTTCTCTCCAAGAGTGCGTAAAGCTACGGAGGCAAATACCATAGGGATCAAGAGTAAAGTACCCAGGATGACAAAAAGAGGAGTGAGGGGTTTGGGGTTGGGGCGGCGGTGTCCTCGAAGGAGCTCCAGGAGTCGAGGCTCGGGTGAATAAAGCGGGACCGAGGCAGGGATGATGCAAGCACGGATTCTCAGCGTATAAATCGCTTTCCCTTTATTTACATAGGCACACATACAGCGATGAAAAATAAAAAGGGGGGCGGTTAGGTTAGGTTCCCTCTTCGGCGACTCGCAGCTATCTCCGTCTCTCTTCGACAGTTTTCGGATCTTTAGACCTTCCGAGGATACGAAGTGGAAGGTGCCGAAGAGTTCTGGTGATTTCTCCGTCGTGATTCGGTGTCTACGTAGGAGGGCAAAATCGCTGGTTTTCGAGGAGAGCTCGCCGAGTGTTTGCGAGCCGCTCGAAAGCTCTCTCGGCCTCACCGGAGTGCCGAAGAGTATACACGTCGAAGGACGAATGGAAGCCCGAAATGCAGATTCGGTCTGGGGCGCGACGACCCTCCGACTCTTCTCCTTCTTCGTCCGTTTCTCTTCGTCCCTTTCATCGTCTCATCGCGATACCAACACTTTCAATCTGTAAAGCCTTACTTCCGTTCCTCCGTTTCCCTCGAGTTTTAACCTTCCATTCCTCATGGAAAAAGAAAAAAATTAGCAACTCTTTTGGCTCGTCAACAGTATCGAGGATTAGAAGCCTAGGAATTTATTTCGTTTGCCATTTTATCAAACTTTACGTCCAGTTCTTTTTCTTGACCACGACCATTTTTTCAACTAAGAAGGCGTTCGATGTCGCAGAAATATTTTCCTGCGAAATATTTTCCTATTTTCCAAGACCAAACTAAGGCCCAAGACCAAAGTACGTTATTAGTGATTACGAAGATGTAACTTCTAGCGAGCTTACGATTTGCAAAGTTTATTCCTGTTTTCTCTTTTCGCTTCCGAGCACATCCGCCGTTGGACTCGCGAATCTAGAGTACCTTGGGGGGTTCGCAGCTTTTCCGGATTTACTCGTGGTTCCGGTCCGCTCCCCAGCTTCAACCGGATGTCCCACTCGATGTCTCCATCCTCCAAGGTTTCGTTTTATTCAGCCTGGAAAATCGGTCGAGGCTCCGTAAGGCTTGGCTAGTTTTTGGGATTCAACGCCTTCAGGAACCCTCGGTAACCTTTCGCGTTTCGTTTTCTTCCTCAACGGATTCTGATGACTCGTTTCTCCCGAAGATCTGGAAAAATCTCCATATGTATGTCCATGGAATTTCGTGGTGTATATTTGGGTGGAAAAAAAAGTGCGATGAAAAATACGTGCCATCGATGAAAAAGACGGAGCGAGGAAAAACTCGTCCACCGTCGAAAACTCGCCGTGGAGAACCCGTCTAATAATTCATTTTATGGAAATTCTTCGCGTCCTCTCGTACGTTCCATCCGCTCCAGAGGGGTCAACATATTTTCTCCAAAATTTACCATGTCCGATTTCCAACCGATAAATCAAAGTGACCGGGCTGCGACAGGCTGCTGGAACACCCGAGTCCATCTCCAACCCTGCTCCGGCAACGATATACTTTTCTGCCTCGTGTATATCTGCGCGAGTAAACACGTAGGTACCTACCGAAGGTAACAGGCGTCAAGGAACTAGTCCCTTTCCCCCTCGAGGCTTCATATTTGTACTTTTTAACTGATTCGTAAACAAAAATGAGGATGATTTCGATTCAACTGTCCAAATATATATTCTCCGGTTTCCGGTAACTGGATCAATTTAATTGAATCATCAATAAAATAGTAAATTAATCTTATTTTTAATGGCTTAACGAAATTTCGATACTTTGGAACGACTATTCTCTCGAACGGTTGAATCAATCGGTACGAAATGTGTCGCGTGCATTCAGGACGATGGTACCGAGGTCCCCTCGGTCGCCATTTTTGATGAAAACGTTTCATTCTCGAGAAATCGGGATTTAACAACGCTTCGACTATCCCTGTCGCGTTGGTGCGTCACGTGGTAATGTTCGTCACGGCCTTAAGTTTGGATAGCGATTGATCGAAGATTGTCAACTGGAGGGTTCACTTCCGGTTTACCTCGTGACGTTTTACACGATGGAAAATGGAGGACACCGGAGAGCGCGACGGCTCGTCTTTCCCGAGATATTTTTCACCCTCGAAGTAACTGTCGTTCGCCTGTAAAATGTGTTCGGGCGTTTGTCGTCGGGGGGACGCGGGATGACGGGAGAAAGCTAACCGGTAGTGGGTGGCGTCGCTAACGCTAGCCGGCGAAAAAGACGAGACGAGCTTCTCTTCTTTTTTCGCCTTCTTGGCAGGAGTGAATAAAAATCATGGAATATGTTGCATATAAAGTGAGTGAAAAACAGACGGAGATGATGAATTGCTCGATGGGTAGGTAAGAGGGTGAGAAGATAACGCCCAGCGCCATCAATCACGGTCCATGGCCGGCAATGACGCGGCCTCTTCCCTCAACCACCTCCTTTATCCCTCCTGACTCTTCTCACCGCTCTTGTCCTCTTCTCTTCAACGCCTCAATATTCGCACGGTCCAACCCTCCCGTTCTTCTTATCTCGCTCGCCGTTTGGGTTTAGGTTGATTCTGTATTCGACAGTATCGGACAGATATTACGTTTAATTTCAGTGACCTCGATACTTCAATAAATCGAACGTTGCTTTCCAGAGGTGGAAGTCCATCTTTAGGTATGTTCGGGTGTCAGTGGAGAAAGTTGTAAAAAATGTTGATTCCTGACGGATCGGCGAACGACTAGGAAATTGGTATCCGACGATCGGTCAATTGCATCGGGGATTGCACCTTTTTTCGGGGTCATGAGGATTCTTCCAGGAACGAAGTTGGTGGATGTGTTCGTTGCGGTCGTCGAAGGATTATCAGAGCGATAAGAAGCGAGTGGTGCGGTCGGAGGGTTGCGGCGTGACGGTTACAGTCACGGTTACGCTCACCCCTCCCGGCGATGAGGTACGGAGGAGTAGCCGGTAGTCGGAGGAGCGCATCTGACGTTGGTGTTGTTAGTCTCGCAATGTTCGCCGCTCGCTGTGCCCCACTCTTAAAGATCCTATCTCGGAGGTCACGGTCCTTGTGCTCCCGCGGCCGCTAACATATTTTTAAGTACCGTGTACCCCGTCAAGCTCCCATACACAAACTTCCAATACACACGAGTGAAAACAAAAAAAAAACCGCACCTCGCAAGACCCGACCCCGCCGCAAACGAACGACTCTTCGTTCGCACGCACGCTGCGTTTCGTTTTATTGCCGGTGGGATGACAGCCTGCCTCGAGAAAGATGGCACCTGCCGCGCAAGGTGTTCCCAAACTTCTTCAACCTCGAAACATCTTCAGCCTCGAAAGTACCCCCGGGCTCTCAGTCCCGGCGCTTAGGTGGCCCCGAACGTCCGTAACCACCTCTCCCTCCCTCTTAATCTTCCTCTCGTGTCAACGCAAACTCTTCCTCAATTTTCCGGATCGAGACGGACCGAGTAATCTTCGAACGAGATCTCTCGTAGAAGAAATGTGTTTCGGCTTATTTGGGGTCCCTTCGTATTGGCTTCATCGAAATGGACAAGCAACTGTTCACGAATCTAAAATGATACTTTCTATCGAGGAACTTTGTTCGGGTTCCTTTCTCGTTCTTTCTATACCCAATAGATTTTTTGGGATCGCCGGGTATCAACCACGTTTCCATCGAGACATGAAATTCATCCATCGGTTGGTCACTGCTATTCGTTTGGCTAAGAAATCACCCTGAACCGGATAAAAATGTTCAAAAAAATCCTTACCAGCGTGAACCGTAAACGACCCCACGATCCACGAACGAAGAGTAAATCTAATAATGCGCCTTCGACCCCTCCCCCCGCCGCCGCCCCTAAAACCTAAACTTTCCTCTCTACGAACCGGAAGCCCGACCGTAAGGTCTCAATTTCTCTCGTGGCGCGTTCCCTCGTCGGGTGGATGTTTCCATGGGATTGGACAGAGCCATCACCCGGGTTGATTATCGGCACGCTAGATCGGCTCGAATTACCTGTATCTACGATTCGGTCGTAACGTTCGATCGGAAGTCCGAGCGATAGATTTTGCGGTTGGCCCGCAAACACGTACACACACGCGGACGCGCGCACGGAGGCACACAGGGGCGGTCGAAAACACAGAGTGCGTCGGTTGGACACGGAAAGCATGGCACGCGTCCGTGCAGGTGAATATCTTAAACGCAGGTGTAAGGAAGGATCGGGAAGGATCTCTGACGCGAGAGGAGGACCGGTGGAGAGCGAGAGGACGCCTCGGGGCGATAAACCTCTCCCTCGCTCTCGTTGTTTCGGAGGATCGAGTCGGTATCCCACCAAGATGGGGCCTATCTTTCGTAAAGCCCTCGCACCTGCGACTTCAATGTCAGTTACAAACAAACAAGATGCATTACGTGCCCACCTTTGTTCGCCACGCATGGGAAATAAAAAAAATGGAAGAAAAAAAGAGAAAAAAAAATAAATAAAACGTCCGCCCGAGCGCAAAGCTCTCATGAGCCAACGACTCCCCAGGATCGCCTCATTATTTATTATTAGAGCTCCGTGCGAACCTCTCTTCTCTCCCCTTGATGGCCTCGCGCTATCTTGCCTCGTTATTAACCTATCCGGTAACGTACCGTGGGGACACAAGATGTCGCTTATACGGGTCATTTGGATATGCGAATGTCAGTTGTGACCGAGACCCCGCGCAGGTGATGACCCTTTCGTCGTACCTAAGGACATCATCGTTCCGATTATTATCGCCGGCGACCCGTATCGAGACTACGGTAGCGACGATCAACAACGCTGATGACCTTACGAAGCCTTTGGAACAACAGCCGAACCGCGGATTACCTTAAAAACTGCGCTATCGAAAACTTGTCGAACGATAGTAGACGGGTGACCTTCGTGAGCTGTCAAAGTCATAGAACGAGACCACTCGGATACTGGAATCATCCTTCCAGGCTGGAAAGCCAGCTAAATGACGTTCCAGGCCTGGAAAACCTCGAATCGAGTCAGATACATTGAATTATAGGAATATCCCAAACCTGGAAGCTCGTAAAACAAGAAAGCGGGGCAGAGACAAAGCTCGAGAGGAAAATCTGGTGGATTTCTACCTTATCGTTCGGGATCTCCGAGAACTCGAAGGGAAAGTTGGTCCGCTGGAGGCGCATGCTTCGGATAATGCAGCGTTGGGATAACCGCTGGAAAAGCTTGGAGCTTCTCGACGGAGTGGTTTCGTATTAACGGCTAGCGCCTTTCCTTGGCGACTTCCGGCAGCTTGGCCAACCCGGAACTACAGTTCCGGCGTCGCACCCGAGATCCCTCCCTTATCGGTCGTTCCCGCCCTTTCTCAATCTCTTTATCACCATCTCCCTCTCTTATTATTATCATACTTTTTATTATTTTTAGCATTATTTCTTATTTTCTATTTTAATTATTGTTGTATTTCCTCTCATTGCCTTATTGAATTCTGTACTTATTGTTTAAACATTGTCGTTTGTTCTATTTTTTAATCCCCTCGTCCCTAACGATCCTATTTTTTATTTTAATTATTATTGTCTTTTTTTCTATATTTTTCGACGCGGTACTCTTAGGGATCATTATGCTCCGGAGTACGAAATCCCTCTCTCTCTCTCTCTCTCTCTCTCTGTCTTTTTTGTCTCCCTATCTCTGTTATCTTTTCGCCCCTCCTCCCAATTTCATTCCCTGCGTTATCCCTTCGATCGTTTTGTCCTCTTTGTCACGTATACCCGGGAACGATCGTTCCAGTTGTTGTGCGTTGAATATACCCGAGGCGTAGATGCCTCGCGATGTTGATGGTCCCGGTCCCGGACGCGCTATCCGGGCGTGAGAGACCGTGTCCAGCCACACGTCACCCTGACATTCCGCGTATGTACATGCACACCAACCTCTCTCTCTCTCTCTCTGCGCCAGTCATACCAATTAATCGCGAACCCCGGATCACTATCGCCCTGGTAGATCTTTTCGCAGTCACGGCTTACCGCTCTTCGTCGCACGAAACTCCCCATCCTACCCTCCTCCTAACTCCCCCTCCCCCCTGCCCTCAGCCGCTCGACACGTATCGTACCTAATCGTTACAAAGAACTACCATGCAAAAGACGATCCTTTGGTTTTCATCGTTCATCCACTTTTTTATGGAAATTAATGACCTCTTCTTCGTCAAGTTCAAAGTGAAGGAAAAAAATAATGAAGTTCGGTTCAAACGATGATTTAAAAAAATAATAACCAGCCTCGATACAAAACGAAGAAAAAAAGTGGGGATGGATTCAAAAGCAATGAAAAACGAAATAAAAAATAGTGCTAAAATTAAAGATAATAACAATGCGGCTCGATCCAGGATAATTTTGAAAATGTTCAAGTCAAGAGTCAAGGTCAGGATAAATTTTGGAAAAGGTAGTGGGAGTATCAGTTACCTAAAGATGATCGTCTGGTTCGATATAGATGAGAATTACCATTCGCTGAAACTTACAACGGTGCTTGAAACTTCGAACGGACGAGTTCAGGATTATTTTCGGAATAAGCTGAACTAGAAATATCAGATGGGAAAATAAAGAAATCTACTTTATTCATTTAATTTAAAGCTCACGAATCGTGTATTCGACAAATTTTTCAGTCGGAACATTCTTCGGTTAATAATTTTTGTATTCGACGAATTCTCTAGTCGACGAATCCTCCAGTCGTCTCGTTCAATTGTCGAATTCTTCAATCAACGATTCCATCCAGTTATCCGATATCCCAGCGATTCTTCATTCTCCAGTAGAGCAAATTTTTCGCCAAAGTCGTAACGGTAAAATTTGATTGTCTCGACGATATCGCTTCTCCGATCGGTTCGCGGCGTGTTTGGAATATTCTCCGGTTTATGTACGATCTCTCAAAAATGGTATCGGTAAAAAAAGGTAAGATCGGGCGCCATTTTCCTGCAAGAGTTGTTAAAGTTGAGCGGGAAAATAGTCGTTCATCGTGTTAGGAGTATCTGGAGCGAAGTGAGTTAGAAACAAAAGAAAAGAGGGACGAAGGAAGCGGCGATGTAGATACGGCGGGTGGAGGGGCCGAGGGACGGAGTACGGTCGGTGATTGATTTTTGTCGTGGGTTTGCTCGTGTCCCCTATCCCACTATCCCGGGTTTGTGCGGACCCCGCGTTCGTGCGGCGAGCCCCGACGTCGGCGTCGGGACGCCGTCCACCGATTGGCGGTTACCGTCCCCGGGGGGCGGCGCTAATCACCAGACCGTGCACGTCGGAGCTTCGTCAGTCTGGTGCACTCGGTTCAAAAGCACTCTACCGTGTATCGGGACGAGAACTCACACACGAACAGCGAGCGCTCTTTCTCTCCTCGTCTTTCCTACCCATTATCGGCTATGAGAATTTCATGTTCTCCTATCAGCGGCTTTCTTTCGCTCCGACCCAACTGTTTTCGCGTTCTCCCGTTTCTCCTCCTCTTCGACTTCCGTTTTTTCCATCTTCCGTACGGCTGATCGCTGTCGTCACCGTTCTCGGTCCCCGGTCACTTCGAGGACGTTTCGACTCCAGCGAGACGCCAACGAGGTTCAAGTTCGCCGTTTAATCCTGCAACCGAAACAACGACCGGTGAGTACTGGACCCTGTCGAACTCTTTGGAACTCTCATGATAATGGAAATTCCTATTGGCTCGTTCAATCGGTTCGATCGTCACATGGAACTGGAATAACACCGATCAGTCGTCGCGAATCTTAGAGGCTGGACAGGATGATTGGGTCGTGATCTTTGATAGCTGGATACTCGTACATGTCTGCGCAGTTTTATAGTAGAACGAGTGAACAATTGGATACATTGGACTGGTGTTAAATGACACGGGATGGAACCTTTTGGCATAACTGGATTCGATAATAGCTTTTCTATTGCCTCTACTTTCCTTCTCAGTTTTTCTTATTTACGTCTGGTCTATTTGGCCGATCAAAAATTTCTCTGCTGTCTTCATCGTCACGAAAGATCTCCATTCGGTCGTCCGATTGACCGCAACGACTGGATTTTCCAGGGAATCGTTTTGGAAAGTCTCTTTGTGCATCAGGATTGAACGTTGGGTGTACGCAAACGTATGGAAACGGCATACGTTAGGTTAGGTTGAACAAATGTGCGAGAGAGCGATAAATAGAATCGGCAACAGGATTCGTTGGCAGAGTTGATAAAGGCCGATAAATCGCTGAGTAAAATGGAGTGATAATATCGCCGCGAAGCAGACAACAAAAACGACACGACTCTGGGCTGGATGGCGGATGGCTGATGTGGTGGGGTGACAACTCCGTTTGTGAGGAAAGAGGAAGGTTGAGGAGGGGAACGATGGATAAACGCGGCTTTCACGAGGCTCTTTCGGCTCGAGAGCACGACGAAGACGACGACGACGACAACGACGACGACGACGACGACGACGACGACGACGACGACGACGACGATGATGACGAGGTCGCGAGAGGAACGGTGCGGTGAGAGGCGCCCGGTGGGAGGAACCAATGGACATGCGCGGGTGTGCCGCGACACCACGGCCGCGACCTTCTGGCCACCTCCAGAAACAAAATGGCTACGGTGATGCGCAAGCTCGTCGACGGATGGCGACACTGCCATCAACCGAGCGCCTCCTGACTACGCGCGTTCAATCGTCACTCCCATCAAAACTCGATGCTATCTTTTCCATTTCTATCGTCTAAACAAAACCCAAACAAACTCGGAAAAAAATTATATTTCGAAAACAAATCCAAATTCGAGAAAAATTCACACTCGAAAAGACATCCACGGTCGATTAAAATCCAATCCCAAAGTTGATCAACTGAATAAAACAACCGTAGAGATTTTTTTATCGATGGAACGAATAAAAACGTAATTCTTCAAGAAAGATTCTTTCACGTGTCATCGCTAAACAGACTTAGTAAAAACAATTACGTTAAAAAATCGATAAGTCTTTCTTGGGAAATAACGACTTATTCATTCGAAGTAAACTGGACGAAAAAATTATTTTTTTGTCCCGTTGATTCGCAGAGAAATTAAAAAAGTATTTGTTTGGGTTTGTTTATGTCTTTGTGTCCCGAAGTAGCACTTGAGTGACAGACCTACTGAAAGTAACATGTACCGAATGGTAACTGGATTAAACGACGATGACTAATTGGTTGATATTAATATTAATATAAACATGTAAATAAAAAACGTTCCATATATACGTGTATTACGCGACTATCAACAATTTTCCATTAAGACAAAGATCGCGAAGAAAAGGAGTATGTTGTTTTAGTCAAGTAAGCCCATAACCCTATGAAAAAATGAAATACTCAATGGCAATGTGGATTATGGGAACGATGCAGCTGCGAGTAATTCCTATTCAATTTACACTTCCTCTTCCGGTGTTTCGGTTCTACATCTGGTATCTTTATGCTCCGGAGTTTTTACGAGAGGGCGCTGGTAAGGTGTCTGAGTATGATAGGGTCGTGATAAGTGACGCAAACAAAAAAGAGAACAAAATTTTACGATCACCGTTTACGATTTGTTACGGTTGATCGTTCGCGATCGAGTGTCGTTCGTTTCAATTTTTGATCGGTGAATTCCTATTGCCCAGTGACCGGTTACGATTCGTCGAGTTCCGATATTTTCTTCGTCAGCCTTGAAAACGAGGAAAAAAAGAAAAAAAAAAACAAGTTGCCGTGTTTTGCGTACTGGTGAGTATTCGGGTTGAAATTGGCGGTTGGGCCGTTCATGGGACATTGATTGGCGAGAGGCTGTCCGCCGGCTGGCGCGCAGCGATCACCCTCTCACTCTTTCTCCGGCGAGTTTCCTCTCACTGTTGGCTGTATTTGGGTTGAATGTTTTTAGGACGGTAGATACGGGGGGACTCGTAGCAGCGACTCATGCATATTCAACGGCACTCTCAACTCCTCCGTCACGGAGGGAAAGAACACCCCCTATATCCCAGCCACCCTCAACCAACCCCCTTTCAACCCCAGCCAGAAAGAGAGAGAGAGAGAGAGAGAGAGAGAGAGGTTGATATAGCTGGAGTCTGCGCGGCAACGGTGCTCACGATTTCCTTTCGTGCTTTTCCGATTTCTATCGCGTCATAAAGAGAAAAGAGGGGTAAAGAAAGCTTTTGATGTTCCGGTGGGTTACGTTGAGGTATGACGATTCGTGGCAATAAAAAAACATGAGATATTATCTTCGATCCAGAAAAGGTAATCCAGAGAGGAGGAAGTGAAATGAGTTGGCAGGGGAGACAAGTGGAGTCGGTGTTGCGGTGGTGCCGGTTGATGGCGGTGGTGGTGGTGGTGGCTCCGTTGGGCCAGAGCGTGCGATTCGGTCGTTTGTTATCGGAAGGAAGCGGCAGGACTGAGAGAGGCCGAGAGAAAGAGAGAGAGGCTGACCTCGCGTCCATTGGGACAGGTATACACTTCGAACAGCCCAAAGGTTTGCGTGGCTTCGACATGGCCTGCCTTGACCTCACGTGCCGCTTGATCCAGCCGATAAGGTAGCCCCTATATACCCTACAAAGAGCTAATCCAACTTCTACATTCGCCTATATACTTTATCGCGTTACGCTGTACTTTCATATACCTTGCCACCTTCCGACCACTCAACTTATCCGTGATTTTTTTTCCTTCCTTCCATTGTTTTCGCATCGATTGCCACGCTTCGCGGCCTTCCTACCCATCGATTCCTCATAAAGAAAAAGCGAAACGTTTCGCTGTCAAAAATTGCCTAGACCTTTCGATATTGAACAATCTGTTTTTTTTTTGTTTTTTCGTTTTTGTGATTCGTGGGATCGAAGATTTTCGTAATTGGTGATAGAAAGAGACTGCGGCGAGAACGAGAAGTTTGGATAACTGGTAGGAAGTGTTGAACTCGCGACTGCGATAAATTCCAGAACTTGAGGATTTTGCAGTTGAGAACTACGGAGATAGGGTGGGGGAGGGCTCGTGGGTGGGGAAAGAACACCGATGGCTCGAACTAAGTTGAGTCTCTGTGGCTGTCGTTACCTCGCTCCACTTTCTCAACCTCCTCCTCGGTTCTCCTCCTCGGGGATTGATATTCCTCATCTTCCCCTTTGATATCCATCCCCCGTGAGCAACCCAAGGACGGGATCCCCCTTTCCCTCTATCCTTGCTTCCGCCTCTCAAACCGCTTATTCTCTGTCCTTTTCTCTCTCTCTCTCTCTCTTTCTCGCTCTTCACATCTAGCACTTCTCTTGCGATTTCAACGTGGTCGTTTCGAGCGTCCATCCTTCCACCCTCGCTCGTCACGATTTCGAGCTCCGCCAACGACAATCTCTTCCCCTATTTTGTGCCGAGAAGACAGATCGAACCAGCCTGTTTACACAAGGACCCGATGATTCGCCAAATTAATTAGTTTTGTTTTCACGAGCTCACGACTCATCATCACCTCAGACACAGCCGAAACTCTCCTCCAAGAACAATGGGTTCTCGAATGTTCCTCGGGAATTCTCATCTTACGAGCAAAAATGTTTTTTTAAAACTTTACGTTTTTTTCTGAGGAAAGTTCTGATCAAGAAAAAAAAGTAATGTCATTAAATCAGGAAATTTGACAAAAAAAAATCGTTTCGACGAGCAAACATCTGGAAAAAGTCATCTGATCACCAAAGCTCTGTAAAGAAAGTCATGCAATCAGGAAAGTTCTGGAAAAACTCCTGACCAGGAACGTAGTGAAAAGGAAGCCATCCGACCAGGAAAGTTTTGGAAAAAGTCATCCGACAAGAAAAGTTCCGAAGTCAGTCGATGAATAAAGTTCTAGAAAGACGGTCTTCCAAGCCTGAAAGCTGATCGCTATATTCGTCCTGGCGAGCGATAATCCGTGAAAACATTGCTACCTCATCATCCGGAGGGAGTTTCATATTTTCCTTTGTCTTTCGTTTCCTTTGTCTCGGACGGAGGAAAAATGTTGTTTTTCAATGAGGCACATACCGAGGGACTGTCCGTGTTATTATCAAACTCCCGGGATTCCGAGTTCTCTTTTTCGTCTTTACTTTCTCCGCCGTCGGGGGATATACAGATATGTATGAAACGGGCTGAAGGGCGACAATCAATATCCGTGGTGGAGACAAGAGAGTCGCGAAGGGTGCCGAGTCAAAGTAAGGGGCAGAAGAGAAAAGAGAGAAAAAGAGGTTCGCTGGTGAGGTTGCGGCTGAGAATCGTAGGAGCGCGGTATGGCAGTGGCGATGATGGCAGGTCAGACGGGAGGGAAGACTAGAGGGTGCAGAAGGTAAAGTGGAACGATGGGAAAGGGATGAGACGGCGCGAACGGCAGGGAGGGAGGGGGGAATGAAAAGGGAGAGAACGCCGAAGGGGGTGGCGCCTCATATTTTGCTCATTAGCGTCAGCATCGTCGTCAGGGAGGCCTTCGCTTCGCTGGCACAGTTGAGGGGGTGCCCATCCATCATCTTGTCCTCCGTTTCACCCATTGAGGGGCGGCGGGGGGCGGTCCACCTCAAATACCCCTCCGGCACGGCCTGGTTAGCGTTTCCACGGGTCTGTACTCCGCCGCGTCCCCACCGACTTCACCGCGCGAACCTCCTCCCCCCTCCGCACACACACACACACACACGCACGCAGAGTTTTGTTCGCCTTGGTTTTCTCGCGGCGAGACGCTACGAACCGGTCCGTACGTACATGCTCAACTTTCGCAAAAGACAAATCGCATTAATCACCGCCGATAGCAAAGTTTAAACGGTTTGCACCACGTTCCCGGAATATTTTTCAGAGCTCGCTAAGAGCGAAAAAAAGATTAATGCCGAGACGGAAGAAGTGTTATTGCGAAAATAATTCTCGTACGAGCGGCCTTAATGGGCATGATTAAGGGAGACTACCAATGTACAGCCTGGGAAAAAGACGATGACTGGAATAGTTTTTTTTTTCAATTATCAGTCGGTAGGATGAAAATTTCTGTAGGTGACGTTTGCTCTGTATATTTTTGTTCGTACGATTTTTTTTTCGCAAGATTTTGCTTGAAAACAATGGAGCTTGATGTAATCTTTGGCTTTGTAAAAAGTCAGAAGGCTTCGGAAAAAGTTTCCATTAAATTGATGAAGAATTAACGATGCAACGTCGTCGTTACTGTCGCAAAGACACTTTTCCATTTATACAGCTCCAGCGCCAATATTTTTTCTTAAATCTTTGCGCAAAAAATCATGAGCGTACGGGATAAAAAGTGGAACAAATCCCTGGAAACTGGATTTCGATATCATCAAATTATCGTTAAAAAAAAATTGTGGAACTCTGGCTTTTTTTCAAACTCTCGGTTTCATTCATTCCTCGCCGCTGCTTGTACATTCTCGGTTATAAAAATGCAGTTTTTTTAAGTATATTCAAGTGCCAATGTCCGACGAGGTACACGACCTCGAGGAGGAAATATTCCCACGATTTGACATTCGTCGAGGCCCGTCAAAATCACACTAGCTTCATCGTTGCTCACCTAGTTTCGCGTGAAATCCCGTTTTTAGCGGCGGATCGTAAAGCGATTTATGCGTACGACCGGCTGTAACGCCCGCCAGTAAACGTTAAACACACGCAATGGTGGTCCCGCGCGTGTACAACTCTCGACGGTGCACGCGGTTAGTTGGACGTGAGCGTAAAGTCACTTTACTACCTACACACGCCTATGGTAAAAGTGCACGCGGTTGTAGCGTGTTTCGAACGCCCCTCACCGTCATCTACTTATTCCCCCGATGAAAATATCGTAAAGTAGTCCCTTGGTGCTACCTGCTCCTTTTTTTCTATTTTTTATTTCTCCTGTTTATTATTTTTCTACTCGCTACGAACTGAAACAGAGCACGTACCGCGGACCGTTAAAAATTCCGAACTGGCACTTTCCACTTCCGTCATCTTTTACATGATCTCGCTAACGCAAATGTGACGTTAAATTTGGCACGTATACCGAGATTTACGACGTATTATACCAGCAAAAACGAGACTCGTAAAATCGTTTTTTTTCTCGTCGTGATTTCAGCGTGCACTCTGGACAGATGCAAAGTCGACAAACTTTTTTTCTTTCAGTGACGGAACTCCGAGAACTTTAGTGAACAGCGGTGAAAATTGGTGAACATTCGAACTCATTTTTTATCCAAATAAACCCAAAAAGAGTGTTGACAAAGAACTCACTTTTGTACGAAGCGACGAAAGGTACCGTTCGATCGTAAAAATTCGAGGTTTTGTCAACCGGATGTCTATGAAAAATGAAAAACCATAGAAAGAACTTGAAACCTACATCTCCAAAAGTGGAGGAAAAGTGCGTAAATTTTTGTCGAGATCCGAATTGCAAATGCTTTCTGTACGTAACGTCTGAGTCTTAGAGCGTTGGGTACAGCGATAGAACAGAGGTAAAGGTGGATGAAACGTTGGATTGAAGATTCGAGAGGCGGAATGGCGCAAACATTGGGCGCAAGCACGGTTGGTTCGAGGATATATCTAAGAGGGCGCACTGTATATATATATCAGAGTTCGCCTGATATAAAAGGATAACGTGCACAGGGTCGGAGGGAGAGGGTGTGCTGGAAGCTGAGGGGGGTAAAGTTCGAGGGAGGGAAGGGAGAGGGGATCGAAAGATTGGCGGAGGGTTGAAGGGTGAAGGATCGAGGATGGTGAGGAGGAAGGGGGGGGGGGGGTGGTGGTTGAGAGTCGGTTACGAAGGGCGAGGATAAGGGTGGATGGGTTGCGCTTGCGAAGAGCCGGCGATCCGATGAAACGGGAAGATCGGCGCGCGGGGGCGTATAGCGACGATGGTAGTCATAGAAACCGCGCATGCGCGGTAGTGCGTCGACCCTGTCGGACTCGACGACGGCCCTTCGACGCGCCGAGCCTCCTCGACGCTTATTCGAACCACCCTCTGCCCCTCGTTCCATCTTCTTGGTTCCACTCTCTCAACCCTCCCTCCCCCTCGCTCTTCCTCTCTCGTGCTTTCTCGTTCCATGGCTGATTCGTCCCGTTAACACGCACTAAACACCCCATACCTCGTACGCGAGGTTTACGGCGGTACACGCGTGTTTACTTCGCCAAGTGCCGCACATCGCGTTACCTACACCAAATGATCCCGAGGCACTTGCCGTTTTCTTACACATCTGCACTTGCACGGGAATCCTCACGGATCAACCTTCATAGTCGAAACCTCCAAAGCCCAGGATTTCGGGAACTCGGATCTTAGACGACGATGAAAAATTCAATTTCGTCGCGGTTTACCGGATTATTGATTTCTGATGCGACGATTGCGAGTTCTAGATGATATTTGATCATGAATCGACCCAAAACTAAAATCCGAATAAACCACACCCGAAAAAGCTTCGTTGATGTTTAGACAAATAAACGTTCGAACGATTTCTTGCTTATCTTAGTGTTTACCTTTGCAATTAATTTTCGCAAAAGATCCTGAAGTACAGGCCGAAAGTAAAATACCAAAAACGAATATTTTCGCTTTTCCTGGGTTGTCCGAAAGTCGAGGATTCAAGGTTGATCACGAGTAAAATGGAAGATGAAGCTGTCCAAAGGAGGGTCCATCGAACCCTCGTCACAAGATTCCTCGCGCAAGTTCAGAGTTCCGTAACAAAAGAGATCGCCCAGTTTTTGACGTGTTCAAAGCGCGAAGGAACAAAAGTCAACTTTTCTTCGCACGCTTCAAGGCTGATCCATGAAAATCGTTGAAAATTGGAATATACACGTTTTTCGGGATAACGCAAAACTGGCAACGAGAACTTTACAAAGTAACGGGCAAATAGGAGAGAACTCTGGATAAATAATAGACCTTTCGCGGAAATAGATGGAGCTGGAAGGTTATATTTGTCGACGCGGGAGTGTGTTATGAGAAGGCGTTTGATGGCACGTGTGCGGAGAGTGTGCAGAAGGAAACAAGGTGGCACGAGGCGCCGTGGCACATAAGCGGGATAGACCCATAAAAATGCTAATCCTTATCGACCGACGCGGACGGGAGTCGAGCTCGGTTGCTCGCTTGCTTGCATGCCATTAGCCTACAGACCTCGGAAACGTAACGCTAGCCAGAGAGAGAGAGAGAGAGAGAGAGAGAGAAAGATAGAGAGTTACGAGATTCGCCGATAGAACGACAGCCTTTGATTCTACCGGACGAGCCCAAACTCATTTGCCCATCTCTGGAAAAGTTGGACAGTATCGAACATCGTTCGATGACGTTGGCGTTCGAATTCATCAAACGTGTTGTCGTTTTAGATTGAGTCGCAAAATAGAGAACCAAGAGGTATCGCTTGAATGGAAATTTAAAAGTTTGGAACTTTTATGGGTATTGTTGCATCACCAATTACTTTGACGGAAATAAAAAAATTACCAACTTCGATGGACATTGTTAAATCACGAATTATTTAGGCAGATTTTTATATAATTTTTCGTAGCTCATAAACGTGCACCTGTCACCAGAAAAATTGTTCGTTCATTTATAGTCACCTAGCACTGAAACATTTGTTAATACCAAATATTGCACTTTCATAAACATGCCAGAAAGCTAAAGTAGCATTTTTTTCTGATGCGTTATGATCTCTTAGTTAATCAAAGCAAACGTCATTTTTTGTGATTCTAATCTCCCAGGTGTAATTGGCGATTGGATAGACTTTGATTTACATCGAGGCTGACACCGAGGAGTTCCACCAGCTTTTGTAGTCAGTAGTTTGGCTCGTATCAAGAAACGCACGTATACGCGAATACATCGAAGTTCTCGTATAACAAAGTACACGATCAGGATGGCACGGTTTCCTCGGAAAAGCGACAGCAGCGAGACTAATCTCCGATACGGATCGATCGGATCCATCAATCTAGATTATAATTAATTGATAGTGGAACCACCCCCCGGGGTGGGTGGAAGTCGAGTTAGGGGTAAAATACCAAGAGGGAGGAGGAGGAGGAGGAGGCGGCGGGGGAGGAAAGTAGGAAACCAGTGGAGGGGTTGAAGGTGGACATATATTATATTCGAGTATAGGAGTCGTTGCAGTCCAGGGTTCTTTCCTAGTGTTGGTGTATTGCAGGGAGTATTAGGGGCTGCAGGCAGGGGTGACTGTCGGTCTGTCTGTTGTCGACTCTTTATCGCGCCCCTGGTGAGTCGTCTTATGCATCTTTCATGAGGCAAGCCATCCAAAGGGTCCGCAGCATCCAACTCTCCCTCTTTGCTTCTCTGCTCTCTCTATCTCTCTCTCTCTCTCTCTCTCTTCTCCCCTTTCACTTCCAATACCATTTCACGAAGGTTTCACCATTCTACATCCTGTATCTCGACTCTTAGACCCATCTCGCATTATCCTACGTCTTTATACGCGAAAGAGACGATCAAATATACGATCAGCGTTTGTACATCGATATCACTCCGGTCTAGCTTTCATCGTTCCCTCTCTCTCCCGTTGGAAAAATAATAGACCCAAACAAACCCAATCAAACCCCAAAAAAACCAATCTAATCTAAAAAAAAACCAATCAAACCCATACAAACCCAAACAGACCCTCTTTCTTTACTTCTCACTGAAGTTACTTCCTCGGAGACTTTTCCCGGTACATTTTACGATTTTTCCGGCAAGCTCGACCTCGAAGCGATAAAAAACCCAAACAAACCCAAACAGATCCTCTTTCTTTATTTCTCACTGAAGTTACATCCTCGGACACTTTCCCCGGTACTTTTTACGATTTCCCGGCGAGCTCTCGAAGCCATAAAAGCCCGAGTCCTACCGCAACCGAGGATCGAAGAACCGGCAACCGAGCTGTCAAACTTGGATCGTCGTACCACCCTCTCGTAACGGCTACATTACCAATGGAACTTTGCGCGGAACCCGGAGAACTCTCGGGCCCGTGTAATCGAATAGATATTACGGATTCGAGCTACTCTCTTCTCGAGAATTTTATTTCAGCCTCTTTTGGCAGGGTGCCGAAACCCTGTTGTATTTCACCCAGAGTTCAATATCCTTCGTTAGCTTTGGAACGAAGAACTCGGTGAGGACACTTCCGAAGTTCATTCCAGTAGATATTTCCTGTAGAGTCGATTCGTCCAACATTAGGTTTTCGATGACTATGATGATCCAGATAATCAGAACTCCTCTATCGTATACCCAATACCAAACACTCCAGAAGACAAAGTGACGGAGTCACCCAGCATGGTGTTTATTAATACCAAGCATCACCGGGAGGTCCAAAGTGCCAAACAATAGACTACATTTAACGGATAGTTAGATCGTAACCCAGAGGAGGTTCTATTAATTCGATGCCCGTGGTCTCGTGCCTCAGAGAAATCCCCACTGAGCCGTTAAAATTGGTTGACCACGAGTGGTGACCCTAGTCGTTCCGATGCAAGTTCAAGGTCGCGTCGCCTCCAACCCTCGGCAATGACACTTTTTTTGTTCCACTCTCTCGATTCACGTATCGTTTGCTCGATGGTGATCGCTGCTTTTTCGTTGCTGTTGATGTTGTTGTCTTTTTTGCGGTTTCGCCCGTTGGCGAAACGGCGAAAGAAAGTGGGAAACGAAAAATGGAGAGCGAAACGCGTGTGCTGTACCATTCCGAATACGGTGGCCCGAGGATGAGTTACCGCCCTGGAAGTTTCGCGTTCCTCCAGCCTCCGTGCTCCCTTTTGGGTTATCCATGAATTCAGCGGGGTGAGAGAAACCGGGTACCCAACCGGATGTACCGCATTACGCAAACGTATCACGCTATGTGGTCCAACGAAAACAAACAGGCCTGTGCGTCTACGAGGATCCGACTGGATCCCAACCCCCCTTCCTCCCCCACCTCTGTTCTCTCGCTGCATAAGCAAATATAGGGCGCACGTTCGCCAGTATTGGCACTCTATATGTGTTTGGACGTGCCCCTCTACGTGCTCGTATATGTTTATTCTTTTTTTTTTCTTTGTTTTGTACTATTCTTCGTGACATAATGCACATCGAGATAGCCCCCGAAGTATCCAACGTTTGATACAGATCCCCCACCGGCTGATCGTAAAATCTTTATACTCCGTCGTTTTCGTTTTCACGCTTTACAAGGTGTTTGGCTTTTTTCGTGTTTTCTCGCCATCAAGGATGCCCAAGTGTCGATAAAAAAATTCCACACTGATGCAGGAGGGAGGGAGGAGAATGCAACAGAGGATTCTATTGGCCTCGAAAATACAAACCCCATTACACGTTTGCTATTCGGTTGCGCGAAATCCTATTTGAAACAATAGCCAAACGCGAATCGCCCAAATTAACAAGCGAACGGACTCAGATTAATAAAAGCAGCTTTAGGAAAGATATCGATCCAAACCTTCAGAAAATCTGTGTTTGGGTCTGAGGTTTAATTCCACTTTAACGAGTCCAAATTGGAACAAGTACAAACCCAAACAACATCCAAATCCAAACAAGACCTAAACCCAAACGAAATCTTGTTCAAACCAAAATAAATCCAAACCTAAACAACATCAGAACCCAAACAGGATTAACGCGGAGACTTACATTGATATTGTTAAGGGCTCGAGTGAAACTTCTCGGCGGTGTGTTTTGGTTTGCAAGTACACGCAAATAAACGCACACATGGTTCACTACGAGGACTCGGTGCCCGTAACATTGGCGTGCATTCAAATTAGCGAGGGTAGCCGTAGCCTACTCCCGGCTACCGATGTCGTTACTCGCGATATACTGCCGATGTACGCCAACCGAGGACGTTAAGTGAGACTTAGATGTACATGGGGTGTATATAGCGCTGCATAATGAGGCCGCGCATTCCCGTACAAGAAACCGAGCTGTTGCTCCCGGACACCCTTCTTTATTCACCCAATCTACGAAAATAAAATCAACGAGATTGCCTTGCTCATTGGAGTCGTCGAATTTTTTTTTTTTCATCAGGATTATTCATCGGAAAATCTTTCGTCGCGGTTCTCAATTTCTCTAAATTCTTTTCCAATAAATTCCTGACGGTTGCCAAACTTTCAAAAATCATCATCAAGAAATTGTTGGCAATTGCCAAGCATTCGAAATTCTCCATCAAGATGATCCCATCGGTTTCCAAGCATTCCAAATTCGTCATCAAGGAATTCTCGGCGTTCGCCAGCAATTTTGAATTCATCGATGACTTCCGCCAAAGCCGATACAATAAAAAAATAATTCGTCCCTCGTTACGAGAATTTGAGTGACCGAGCGAAAGTCCGGTGTTCGGGATCCGATGGAGAACGTTGTTCGAGCGGTCTAGGCAAAGCATCGAGGTCCAAGAGTGAACGAGTGAGAAAGAGCGAGGGGTTTAAACGCGGAGAGAAGATGGGCGAGGACGGACGAGAGAACGATCGATGCGAACCCCTTGTACCTCTTCAAACCCCCTTCAGCCCCGAAGCGAGTGTCGGAGCGAACGGTGGCGGTGGCGGCCGTCATGGCGGCGCAACATGCAAATCAGCATGGCGCCGAGACGCCCTCCCGCTAACCCTCTCCTCTTCTCCCTCGCTCTCTCTCTCTCTCTCTCGCTCTCTTTCCCTCCTTTGAGGGGGGAGAAAAGCTTTCCCAGAGATTGAGAGAGAAAGAGCCAAAACGAACGCCCGGTTTGCCACCCCGTTCCCGTTATACCCGTCGCACGGACAAAACCAAACCATCGACCGACGGACAGGCGTACCGACGCTCACAACGAGCGGGACACGAGCTAGGTATTTTGTACTCCCTGTCGACCGAACTTGCCTCGCTCTCTCCCTCTTTCGGGTCCCCTCGTACCCCTATCCGGATTCCCTCATCCGCTCTTCCATTTTCCAGCAACCCCTTCTGGCACAACCGTGGATTCTAGTCTGGAGATCCACGGAAAAATACTTTTCCACCTTCCAGTGAAATACTTTTCGACCTGCCTCTTATCGAGACGTGTCGCGGGCTATTGCCGATTCCAAAACCACAATGGCGTACCATACTCCACCGTCGTTGTTTTAACACGTTATTATCAATTTTGGGTTTATTTAAAAATCACTCGTTTGATTATTGGAAATAGACCCAAAAGCAATCCTAGCGAAACGCGAACGAACTGTTTTGGAGATGCTGAGGTAACCCAAACGACAGGCAGCTCAAAACCATCAGGATCTTTAACGAATCGAACCTCAATTTATTCGAGATTCCATGTAATTCGCGAATTATATTGCGCGTAGACGAGGAGACGGATCGAATGTTTTTCATCAGTTTGTACGAATCGAGACGAGAAGCGCGTTTCTGCACGTGGGAGTGTGTAAGGTGTCCTCTCGCCGTAAATTTGGCCCGTGCAGCGATCGAGAGCGAGGGAATCCACCGTTGGCTGGCCGCATTTGAATACGCGCGAATAAATGCATAATAATTAGGTCAGTTTTCCTAGTCAGCTGATTCGAGTTCTACCTCCCTCTCGTCTTGACGCAGAGATATATACGTTCTCCCGTTCTCTCCGGGATTCGTCTCGAGGCAGCTTGTTGCGCTTGGAATTCAGAATTAAGATTTGATTTACTGAAAATTTTGGAGTGACGGGTCTCCAACCGACAACTGTCGACTTTCCTATCATCATTGGCGGTAAATCCTGTCAACTGTCAATGTTCCTGTCGTCATTGACAGTGAATCAACCGTCAACTGCCAACTGTCAACGATTCAACGTTGACAGTTGACATGAAATTTCTTATTATTTTTGTCACACCATCGATTCTAACGTTAGCCATTAATGAACGATCGAATTACTATTTAATTGAACCTCAACGAATTGACGCGACAGGAGACTGGGAAGCTTACACGGGTCTCGGGAAAAAGCCAATACCTCTTATCGGGACACGACAAATATTATTTATATCCCCTGGCGGTTTTCCAACCCCCTCGTGTAGGAGTCAGTTTTCATTGGCTCGTAGGAGGGAGGGATTATAACAATTATCGGTTGAACATCGCTGAGGACCCCGGTAGCGAGTGACACGATGGCGCGCGCACACACACACGCACACGGAAACGACCGGTGAGATACGAGCGGTCGCTACGCCACGAAGGACCAGAGAAGGGGAAGAACGGATTGGGAGATAACATAAGGTAATCGAGCAGTTGGATGGAGTGTCCGGTACGGAGAGGATTGACGAGCATCCAAACCCCAGTACTCGGGTAGAATGGATTTTTATTTCGGTTTAATTATCGGTAAGGCCGGAGTTACCCTCGTTCTGTCTCTTCTCCCTCCAAAACCCCCTCCCCTTGTTTTTTTTGCTTCCTCTTTCTATCTCTCTCTCTCTCTCTCTCTTTAGCCCTTCGTTCCTATATACCGTTTTGGTAGATACGGTGCTTTTTTTGTCCATCGCGTATCATATTAGCTCTGGCTACAGTTGCAACCGACAGGTCGCCACTCTCTGGGAAGCCAATCTGACAAAACGACTTCGCGCCGATTGCCATTACGATATTATATTTATGACGCAATTAACGGCCCCGGAGAGCGGTACAGCGAAATAATAAACAGTTGGGAAATAGGTTTAGCGCCGCGAGGTAGACTCGACTTAAAGTTTTTTCGTTGTTGTTTTTTATGTTTTTTGCTTTTTCGTTTTTATTAACTCGTGTCTCGCATATATTGTTCGGTTAGAATCGATTTATTCTGTCAACTACTGAATCCGGTTTTGCGAGATCGATCGATAAATCGGGGATATTGCGAAGTTGCTTATCCTCGATGAGTACAGTACCCCCTGTCATACCTACTGATAGATGTTCTTGAATCCTCGATAAATCGTGAAATCCGGTGCTCTGACTCATCGAGACGGTGGTATTATTTTTAACCTACCTTGGAGACCCGAATGAATCACGAATAAACCCAAACATACTGGTTTCGAGACGCGAAATAAACCTTAGAAATACAAATCGAGTTGCTGAATAAACCCAAACAAACCCAAACTCAACGCGAGAAAACCTTCATTGGAGACCCGAAACAAACTCTAACGAACTTCATTAGCGACGCTGATTCATCAACCAAACACCCGTTCGATCTCGAACCTGAGAATCTTAATTTCCTGATAACTACGCGACATCTGAAAACGTAGCGGTTTAAATAATACCATTTATGGAAGGTTATCGTGAATAATAAAGAAGTCGAATGAAGTTTCGACTGGGTTGAAAGTTGTCAAGGCCACGAAAAAAAAAAAAAAAACGAGTGGGTCGATATAAAGTTGGTTGGACGGAGAAGCACTGTTGGAAAGTGCACGAACCCTGGTGTCAAGGTCGCGTCCGGACATCCCTCGTAGACGTCCCTCGTCGCTACGTCATAGGAGGGAGTTTGCCACCAGCGAGAGGGAACGGAGTCAGGGAAAGCGCTCCATCCTGGATAGCGCATGCAGAAAGCGCTCCAGCCGAGAGTTTGAGTTGAATTTGAGTCGTGACTCGCGAGGCGAAGCACGTATCTCGGGGGCTGCGCAGGCAGCATAGCAAATGCTACAACCCGACAGCCATCCCAGTCAGCCGGGTAACCTTCGCAGCGCGCTCTACTCCGAACACTCGTACACGCAACTCTCCGGCAAGAGTGGCAAGTCCCTTCCGTGCCCGCAAGATAGCGCAACGCGAATTTCGTTCACAACCGTGGTGTACCCGAGTATAAAGCCTGCAACCAACCACCCTCCATCCCTCTTTCGTGCTCTCTTATTCAACTGCCATTTTATGCAGACACTGACCTTCGAAAACCCCGAGCTTTCTCTTCCCTACTAACGGGGAAAGTTTCATATTGGCTATGAAAAATATCCGGATTCTCGCTTTCCCTAAGAATCTTCTCGGATATCTATGCGAGACTGGTGCGAATGATTGGAAAATACGCGTCAAAAAAATTGAAGCCGAGCAAACGATTGGGCTGGCAGTTTAATTGGTACATTGGAATGCCGGCGAGATTGGGGAATCGGGTCGAAAGTCTAGGCTGGATTGACTGTATCAGGTTGGGTCCTTAAATTGGCTGGATTTGCCGTGTCGGGTCAATTTAATCATTGCAATTCAGTCAATCCAATTCGATTCAAGAACCAGACGAAACGTATAGTCTAGATTAGCTACGATGGAGCTTCAAAGAGCTCTACTGGGTAGCCATCAAGCATAAAGATCACTAGAACTCATCAGCCGATTATCCTGACGCGGTGCCAATCACGAAAGAACGTATCGCGGAATCTCGAAGGGTCGGCGAGCAGCCCTAGTCACTCGGTACGCCAATACCGTTTTTGATGCGACCTTGATTGGCAAGTGGTAGAACTTGGCCAAAGCGGGTCGAAAAGTGACGTTTCTTTAATCGGAGTAAGACGAAATCGACAGGAGATTCCAGGGTGCGAGGAGACAAAGGGTTTGCCGTGTGTACAGCAGGCGGTTTTGGTTATCCGCGTACAGAGGTACGACGACGCTTCTCCGTGCATTAGCACACAATCGAAAGAGGCAGGCCTACGAGTACGAGAGCGTGGAATAAGCCGAGTGTATATTCGTATGCGATACGCGGTGGCGGCCTCGAGTGTACGGAGGCTCTTTCCGCGATGGGTCAAAGGTCGGACGGGCGACTCGGTTCCCATTGTGTCGGCGGTAGTTTTCAAGTCCGCTGCCCGTTTCTCGGTTGGACTTTGGATTATTGCGCGTGCGCGGTGGTTGCATCTCATCCAACGGTCTCGCCATTGTTCGGACTCGGGTGACTTCCACGTACGCGTCCCGGACTGCGATTCAGATTAGCTCGATATCCGGCCTGGTTGGTAGCTCCGTTGTCGTTTGTATCTAGACCGGAAGTGGATTTGGGGTGACCGGATCCAGAGGAGCGAAAGTTGATTACTTTTGGAAGCCTCCTGATCTTTGAGTTACAGCTTCCGGTATAAAACGAGTTTGCTTCGGTTTATTTGGGTTTGGGTTTCAAGTTTGAAGATGTACTACAAACCGTGATGAATAAGCCCATGAACGGGTCGATGAAAACTGGACCAAACGATGGTACAACCGTTGTCGAACGCTCCGACGTCGTTGACGATCGTAAAACGAGGTACAACGTCCGATCGATCGGAAGCCCCGCGCAAGAACGAGCCACCTCGAAGGAGTCTCGGCTTTTTCTGAGTTCCTTGCTCGGTTATAAGAGAACACTGATACCTGAACGTTTCGAGGTCTCGGGGATCGAAGGTTGCCCCGATCGTTATTCTTATTAAGCTCCATTCCTCGATGAGGATGTCGATGGAAAAAAATGTAAATCCCGAAGACAGCTGTGTGCCAGTCGTCAAGGATGACCGGGGGTGGCCGGGGGGATGGGAAGGGAGGTAAAACAGGCGCGCAACAGTTTTGGGATACTACGGACGGTGCGTGTACCCTTAAAGGTGAATCGGAGAGGTAAAAAAGTCGAAAGATGAAGCAGTCGTTGGAAAGTCCATGGAGAAGGCGGAGGGGGGCTGGTGGAGATGTTCGTACAGTCTTGGGGTCCGATGTCGAGTGTCGACCACCCTCGAGTCCGTTCACTTTTTATCGAGCATTAATTGGCCCAGCTATAAAACGTAAACTAGACGTTCCGGGTGGGGCCCTCAGGGCCCAGGGTCTCGATCTCCGGGTTGACCACACCGTACGAATCGAGAACAGAGGCCTCGTCTTCGCGAGGCCCCAAACGAAATATAATCAGAGTTGTCGCGGTGGATCCGTCGACGCTGACGAGGACGCAAGAGGCCGGGGGAGGGGGGAACTCGAACAAAAACTCGTCTCAGCGAACCTCGGGCATCAATCGTCGATCACGTACATCGACGGATCGGAGAAACTGGAGGATCTCTGTCGTCGATCCCCATCAGGAGTCCTCGATTACCACGCTTTTTTTCCCCCCCGACGTACCGATTTTTACACGAATCGGCAAGAACTCCTCGGAATCGCGAATTCCCTCCGATGTTGATTACGCTTTTTCGTACGTAACATTGGTTCTTCTATTTTTGTATTTTTTGTTTGGGTTTTGAGACAGTGAAAACAATTTTTTTCTTTCGTCTCGTTGAGATCGTGCTCTATTTCATGGAAAAAAGAAACGATTATAAATGACGAGAGTTCGAGATCGCGAGGAACAGATTAAAAACGACCAAATTTCGTAGCGGAGTTCCTCTTCAACCCCTCGAGAACTCGGTGAACGAGGGACCAAGAGGCGGCTGTCTAAACAGACTTTAAAGATTTAAAAACGTAATGGCTTCGGGCTTTGGGCAGATTTGCATGTCACGGGGCCGCGCATCATATATCTGGATTTAGTGCACTTCGTTCTATCTCACTCTCTCTCTCTCTCTTCCCTTCGAACGGGACCGAAAGTATCTCGTCGTTTGTCGCCTTGGTGAGCGTGTAGCGTACACGCGAGGAGTAGCTTTCATCCTGAACCACACCCTTTCTGATCCGCCACAATTTCTCAGCGAACTCGCGACGACAAGACATACACACACGCACAGAGAGAGAGAGAGAGAGAGAGACAAGGTGGTATATCCGGGGCTGGAAAGCTCCGAGGGGTGAAAACGCTTTCAGGATCAGTGCTGGATTCTCTCTTCGGCATTCCTCCCCCCTGAGTATCCGAAAAGCTCCGGATATAGGGACATTAACACCCCCTGAGATTACTCAATGAACTTGAAAGTGATTTACCGAAATCTAGGGAATTCCTCGGTACTTCCGGTACTTCTGTAACAACCCCGATGTCAATTGCAATATTCGAGAACTTCCTCAATAGCCCCAGCGTCAAGTACGATCCTGGAAACTTTGGCAATTATCTCGTCGTTAATTGCAATATTTCAGCACTCGAAGATTGCGCACGATTGGCCTCCAAGACTCATCCTGATCTCCAGTGACCTTAAAATCGAGTTTAAAATCAAGTTTAAACTTGATCTTGAAGTTCTGGAGAATACGCACTTCCGGAACTCTTGTCCACCCCATTAATCGTAACCTTCGATACCGTTCACCCCCATTGGCATTCCTCCGGAAGCACAGCCCGGGAATGTTTATCTCTCTCGCGAGTTAAAAGATCGGGAAAATTCATCGAAAGGTATCGAGTACCTACGCAACAAAGAGAGAAAACCGGTGGTGTCGGCTCGGGACGTCGAGCACGCACGAAACTATCCACCCACGAAAGAGGATCGTAGGTGGAGGAGGGAACATACTCGCGGCTGGTGCACGCGCCTACGCGCATAATGGGGGTGTATAATACGCGAGCGGGCAAGACAATGGGGGCATTGTGAAGGTAGATAGGTATAGGCCGTTCGCTCTCGAGTCGGGTACACCAGAGAGCCGAGCGTCGTTTGGGCATATTGACAGACTAATGATCGTACCGAACAAAGGCTGGACCGTCACGTGGTCACGTGGTCACGTGATGGACCGTTTCCGGCGACGCGGGGCTTCGGCGGCTGTTCCTTCGTGAGTTCCCTAGAACCGGCCCGCGGTACCCCATTCAAGCCTGTAGCCTCGCCGACGAGAACGACCATTCAAAAGGGAAGAACCGAGAGAGGAAGAGAACGGGCGAAGAGCGACGCGGCGAACGAGGCAACGAGGGGAGCGGGAAGGGTGGTTGGAGAAGGCAGAAGAACGACACCCATCAATCAGAGAATGCACGCTCGTTTCGTTGCATTCCAGTACCAGGTGTACCCTCCAAATTCACCGGACTTCGACCACTCGATTATTCGGCCTTGAATGTCTCGCGGATCCCTCGAACCTGAAGAACTCCTCGCGGTTCCGAACCACCATCGGCAAATGGGAAGACAAAAAGAGCAAGTCAAGAATCGGTAAAACGCCAGTCTGTTGTTCGAATAATATTGAAACTCTGTTTCGTCCGATAGCGGTTGCTCATGGTGATGATGATGATGATGATGATGATGACGATGGTGATAGCTCAGGGTACGTTTTGGGATTAAAAAATGTCTTGGAGGCGTGTTTCCATTTGAAAGCCGACACAAATTTGGCGAGAACATTCAGGGTACTGTTCGCTGGTCCTCTAGATATCATCTTAATAGATCCGGTTGGAGGGTCCAGGCTGGTTGAGGTGATTTTAACGAAGCCTCGAGGGATGTTTAAGACCACCGAGGGTGGTTCAGCGTTGAAGGGTGCCAGGGAACTTTCGCACCCCTTTCAGTCGACCGAGAATACTAGGGCTGCTCGACCAATGAGCTTCTTGGATTAGGTCTGTTCTGCTCTGACTCGTGGATTCGTAGGTCATTCAAGCTCATGGTGGTTCGAAGGGCTTTTGGTCTGTTCGTTAACAGTAGTTACAGCGTCATGTTCCAATGCGTTAATTTATCGTTATTCTAGCAAATTCACGCTTTTTCAGCATATACGAAATACAGCAGTTTTTGTTTAGAAAAAAATCAATTTCGAAGCCCTTTTGCGGTTTTCTCTTATGGGTTCTTTTTCTGATAAATAACAGGGACACTGATTGGGTTTTCCAACAATAAAACGGCCGTAGATTCATTTTACGATCAGATAGGTCGCGTGGTCCATGAGGTGATAAAACAGCGAGTTGCTCCTGGAGGTCCTCCCAGCAATCTATCTTGTTCCCTCTTCCCTCACGATCCTTGATGCTCGAGCGTGTACCGTGCCACTCCGCGAAAGGAAAGTGAGAGATAGGATATAGGTTGGTGGAAGGTTCACGCGGGTTGGAGGATGCTCCGGTGGAGCTTCTGGATAAGAGTGAGAAAGAGGATTCGCTTGAGTAAGGACAACGATAGGAGGATGTAGAGGGGACCGGAGAGGTTTACCGGGAGGGACAGGAGCCGCTAATGAGCCCGTGTGTAATTAGGGAGCTCTCGCGGCCTAATGAAGCGCTTACCCACCTCAACCAACCAACCCTTCGTCGCGCACTTACACTCCTGCTGAACGAGCTCGATAACCTTGCACGCTTTCCCCACATACCAGTCCTCTTCTTCGCTACAAGATCCACTCGTATTCCGCATCAACACGATTATTACACGTACAGAGTACACTCGCATCGTCTAACGAGAATCAACACGCGATATCCTCGAGTTAAAACCTGAAGCATCGTGGGGGTCCGTTCGCTACGTTTTTCATGATACTCCAAAAGACGAAACGAGGGGAATCTTATGAGTTCGTTGGGCCGACATTGTCCACTTGGTGAATTCTCACGTGGAAAATAGTCCAAAGTCATCTTCTGTTAGGATCATAACTCGGTCGACTTTCTTGCTGCTTTTACTGGTCAGTTTGTTTGGGTTTGCTTGGGTTCCAGCTTCCATCAGGACTTGAAATCCTCACTTGGCAATGCCAAGTTCTTCAAGATCCCTCCTGTGGTTCATAATTTGTATCGGCTGATTCCTGGTTCGTCCATGGTGTACCGATTCATCCCTGACTACGGCTAAGCGATGAAAACAGTCTTGCAGCCCGGTACTTGAAGAGTATTCGCACGGTATCACGAGGGACCCAATGAGCAACAAAAGAGAATGGTCGTGTCGTCCCTCCTATACCCGTAGATAGTAACGGCTACCGGAATCACGACTCAACAGCTCCTCCTCGACTCTTCACCGATCAGCTCCGTTATCTTTCTCCATTTGCATATTAAACTAACTCGCAACGCGAGGGGCATATTTCAGCAGGTGAGCTTTCCCACACCAACCCCCAATAGCCAGATATGGCCACTCTCGCGTTTGCACTATTCGAGGGCTGTACGAAGTTGAGGCTGCGATGGAAACTTGATGTCGATAGCTCCACCAAGTTAGCCAATAGTACTGACGTGCCACGATCGAAGAACCGGCTGGCTAGCTCGGGGGTTAGGACGATAACCGATATCCAGAAATTCACGTTGAACCATTATTCTGAATTATGAGGAAACTACGGTAGCAGGCCATCGACGAAGATTCAGAGGAAGAGGACCTTTGATGAAATTATTTGGACCATAGTTTTGTCCTCCGCAAGTTCAGTTCTTTTTAAGTCAAAGCGAAGTTTCTTAATTCGATCGTTCGGTTGGTAGGATAAACGTCTTCTCTGACTGATGTGGTTTTATTACTCTAATTCTCGTCATTCATGGCGACTCTTCGAATATGAAAGTGCGCACACTTGACCCAAACGTCTTTGACAATCGTTCCATAAGTCACACCAAATGTCACGTCGCATCGGAGCTACCGACGCCGTAAAGAATGATGGCCAAGAGCTTTTAGTTTGCCATTCCGGCGCGTTGATGCCGACGATTTCCGGGAGTCGTTTATTGAATGTTTACTGGCGTTCGGCAAACGCGTTTTCTCACGAGCACACTTTCCACGCTTTATTTACGCGGTGCTACGAAATAACGGCCGATCGTTTGTCAGAATCCTCTTTACGCGAGCTTGCGGCTAGTGGAAGCTGGCGAAGTAAAAAAAAAGAAAATATATAGTCTTGGCAGTGAAAACCACTGCATACACCACCGGAAGATTCATTCAACACGATGCGCCAATACCTCGGTGAATAAGTATCCCCAAAACTGACTATGGCCGTTTTTCACTTTGGTGGAGTTTGTCGATTTATTTCTCAACCACGACCAATAATTCTTCACGAGTGCGTCTCGCATTCTTGTGCTTGAACATGCTTGACACGCGATCCTAATGAAAGCGACAGGCCTCCGTTCCTTAACGGTCAATGTTTTCTGCTCGCTGGACGAGTTCACTTTCAACTCGATTCCAACAGTCCTGATTGATCAACTCGGAGCTTTCGAGATTTTAGAACTAAAGTTGTCAATAAAATCTCCAGGTATTAATAGAATCGTAATAATTTCTGTCGAATTGTTCATTAATTTTTATTAAATTTTATTTAAGGAAGCAGCAAAGAAGTGTTTCATAAAATTCTATTTTCTTCCTTGGAATTTCATAATTTATATAAAAAACGTTGATATTTCATTTCACATATAAAATTTTAACTTTTACTGTTACGCGGTGCTCTTTAAAAAAAAAATCATTTCCAACGACGATAGCAATTTAATTTTTATTGATTTTATTTTACTCAACGACAACTTTTTTTAAGACGAAACGACGTTAGTACTTTTTCTGCTCCCACAATTTTTAAACAATGGATGTCTCAGGTATGCGAATCAAAAGATCAATCGTTTAACATTTGTACGAACCTAATATTGTGATTATGGCCTAAAAATACCTTTAAAACAGTATTTTAAAAATGGTGAACAAAACCCTCTTTTTGTCAGGCGACAAAAAAACACGTTTGAAAAAGTATTTAAAAAATGTTGAACAAAACCAGTTTCTTTTTTGGTCAGGCGATCTCAAAAAAAAGGTAGGTTGACAAAAAAAAGTAGAACGTCGTGTAGTCGTTGATGAACGGCGGTAGGAGTTGGGAGTGACACGACGGTGTATCCATCCAATAAGACCGTGATGATAATGCAAGCCTGGCATTTCGGAATGGATAGAATTGGAAGGAGGCAGAAGAGGTTTGGTTGTTGGTATATGTAGAGTAGCGTATCGTGGAAGCGAAAGGGGGAGGAGAGGATCAGCACGCGCACCCCGACAACATCTTAATTCGCGATAAAAGGTATTAGGGAAGGTAAAGCGGTCTGGGTGGTTGACTCTCTCGTGGGTATATATAGAGGTAACCGGCGATCCGTTTCGTCGGTAGCGAACAGTTTGAGTTTCTCCAGCTCTGTTGGTTCGTGATTCCGTTGGTACCTTTTTAAACCGTGGCAAGTCGAAAAGTGCGGTTCGGTGAGAAAGAAGTGTTGGTGGATGGTCACGAGACACGCAGGGGCTCCGAGTGCGTTCCAAGGATCCACGTACCGCGACAAGATTAGCATCACTATTCGGTAACACGCGAAAGCGAGGGAACGGGCCAATAGCTGGAGCTCTTCGAGGTTCTCTCTTCGCTCTCATTAGTCATTAGCGCCTCTGGAGAACGAAAAACGAAACCCAGAAGGCAAACCGGAAAGGGAGACCTCCGAATCGCGATGGTCCGACTCGACTGGGTATCCCGAGGGTCCCATGAACCGAACAATCCATTTGCCAATCTTTCTTTTTTTTTTTTTAGCTCTCTTGGTTCGCTTTCGATCAGGAATAAGTATCGTTGGTGCTCCTTCAGGGAATTCCAGCTTGGAAGCTCATCGTAATTCTCCATTTGCATTGGAGTCCTCTCGGACTCTCGAGGCGTTGATCAATTTGGGCTAAAAACGTCTCGACGTTAACGGCGTTTAGCGATAGATCGGATTTCGTCAAAGAGTATCATCGTTTTCAAAATGAACAAGTGTCACCACCGGTTTCAAACCAGACGTACCGATACGGTCAAGTTTTGCGATTCGACGTGTAGTTGGCTATTAATGACGCACGCGCTTCAGCGTACGCACGTGCTCGCAATATTATTTATTATTTATGCTAAGTTATGCGCGAACGGCTGTAGCCGGCAATCCACGGATGTGTATCCATGAACCACCGTCCGCCAGCTACACTCTGCCTTTCCCACTCTCCGGATCACTCTCCCTTTCTTCCTCCTGCTTCCAACCTCACCGGCCATATTTATATCAATTACGCGTCCAACCGGACCTGAATTGTTATGTAAATTGATCCGCCTTTTTTTTTGCTCTCGGTGCGGCTCGCTGAACAAGTGCTCGTGTAGACTCATCTTCGATGTTGAACGTGTCAATAGCGTTTCGTCGGTAGTGCTTTTAGAAATATCAATCCGAGAAGATGGGGGTTCTTTCAATCAAAAGACAATCCGAGTCTACCGAAAAGAAATTTTACGGAAAATCATTGAGCCGATCTAATATCAGTCATCCAATATCGGTAGATCAGCAAACGTTACGTTTACGGCCCAAAACCCCTCAATACTAGCGTTTGGAAAGCCCCAATGACCATTACCTTCCAGCTTGGTTGTTTTTTTCCTGACGAGCCTGCGGTGCACAAAACCAGTCGAACAAAGACACGAGCCAGGATAAACAAAGACAGTGATAATCGAGGATGGTACAACGACGTAGAAAACAAGGTTGATGGGTTCGGACCGAAACCACGTGTGGCGATCGACATCGAGAAGCAAGAAGAGTAAAAGAGAGAGAGAGAGAGAGAGAGAGAAGGAGAAACGAGGAGGTTTAGTTGGTGCGGACTGGAGTGTACGGCGAGAGGTCGTTGGAGCAGGTCCCAGCGGCGCTTTCAGGTTTTGATAAAACGCCTAAACATCAATCGGACTCGAAAACTGGCCTGTAATTCGAGTTCCATAGTGGTAGGTGGTAAAAGTATGGTCATGCGTTAAAGAGGGTTGTCCCCGTAGGAAGTCGGGTCAATAGATGAACGTCGAGAGGTAGAGGTCGGGTGATGCATCCGCTGAATATGTATGAGGCCGCGACACCCCATAGCACGGAGAGACCGAACCGCACTATCTGTGGGTGATAGTGGGTATGCTGTATGTCTCGCTGGGGTCTGCCGAAGCGGTTCTAGGGGTGATAGCGGCCGCGGTGTTGCTGGTAGTGGTGGCGGCGTTGGCGGTGCTGATGGTGGTGGTGGTGGTGGTGGAGGTGGTGGTGGTGGTGGTGGTAGTGGTGGCGGCGCGACGCCCAGAGCCAGCCATCGCGAGCAACCCCAACGAGCTCTCACCAAATTCAGCACGAGGGAAAGTGAGACGCCGATATATATAACCAGGGTGAAGCCGAAGGACAGATTACGGGGTATATAACGCAGAGGGATGTGGATGAGGGGTGATGGTGGAGGTGGGGGGTGAGTGTACGTGCCAGCCCTGCGAATACCACCAACCACCCACGATCCAGAGACACCGCATTGAGAGGGCCATGAGTGAGACGCGGAAAGCTCACATATAGTTCCGTTATATCCTCGCAAGAACCACCCTGATGGAAACTCGAGACCCGGCAGTGGCTCTGGAGCGTCTCGTACCACCCATCATACACACTCCTGTGGTTCGCAGATCTTCCTCCTTGTATAAACCTATACCAGGAGTCCTCACTCGACGTACCCAGTAGGCAGTATACCTCAACAGCAGAGACCTGTCGCCAACGAGTAGAACGTTATCTTAGGAGACAAAGTTACCTCGTAATTCCTTCGCGAACAGATGCCGATGGCTGCTCCAAGACGTTGCTCGTGACTAGAGGGAGGACACGCGAGGGACAGGGCAAGAGGGAGGAGGGTGCTGGTGGCTGGGTTGCGCAGTCAGCCATCAAGAGGTATCGCCTCGTAGCTTTCTTACGATCTGGATCACCCAACCTCCTCCTGTTCCTCCTTCTTCTCGTCCTCCTGCATGGATCGAATAATCTTAGTTCTTAGGTCTCTTCCTATCGGACCTCCAGCAAAATATGAAAACTGCCCAAGTTTCGACGCGGAACGACCCAATCAATCACGAACAAACTCAAACAAACCCGAACATTCGTACAGAGGTCATTCAATGTCACGACTAAGGGTACTGAGGCGCAATGATAAGCCGGCTTAAAGGTACGTCGATTATTCGAGGACCAAGGGTGGAAAGTTATTTGGCAAGGGGTTGAAGCTACCGCTAAGAATGCTACGGTATAATACGTATGATCCGATAAATGGGGAGAGAAACGACCGATGAATCCCTCAAGACGGCACAAGATGTATCATTGGATTAGGGTGGCCGTTATAGTTTTAATGCGATATCAAATATTACTCGGTTCTCAAACAGGACTGATTTACTATGAATCGGGTTGGTGAATGTTGCTGTTTTTAAGAAATCGCCAATGTCTGCCAACTGGATAGCTCGATAGGAACTTCCGGTGGACAACGGAGTCATCGGGATTTTCATTCAGGATTGGACGGATTGTTGGACGACCGACGCAACACACTCGTTTGGATAGAAGTATCAGGGATCGTTTGGCATCCAACCCTTGTATTTATACATCAGCTCGTGCGTGATGTCACGGCTCGTTGAGCGTCACTGCAGAGGATACGAATTTCGCAATGGGGGAGTGAATTCCCGTGCACAGCTGGGCGTGAGGATGGGCAGATCCAGTGGGAACCCTAGGACCACGGTTCCTGGACCCTCTCGCTCTCCCTCCGATAGAACCAAGAAAGGGTGAAGAAAATATAGTCGCGATGATGAAAAAGCTCGAGAAGGCCCAGGCGGTTCCATGATGTATAACCAAAGCAGAGGCGATGACTCGTTCATGGAGCAAGGGTTGAACGCTTCCTGTCGCCTCACCCGCAACTTCATTGCTAACCCCTTAGGCCTGTTTTTCAGGAGGGAGAACGATGAGCGTTCGAGGGTCGCCGGGACTGGAAAAATCCAAGGATAATTAAGCGATTCAGTGGTGCTACAGTTAGCCACGGTGGAATGTTACTCGTCGAGTGGCCACCCTTCGGGAATTCCTCTTTCATTCAACCATGACGTTTCCATCGTCTTTATAAACTGGAACATGGATCGAATAATCTTAGTTCTTGGGTCTCTTGTTATCGGACGTTCGGCGATATATGAAAACTGACGAAGTTTCGACCCAAACGGTCCAAACGAACTGAACGATCCGTTATCGATTATGGATGGTAAGGATTGTCGAACGAGGTGTCAATGGGTCTCCATCACCGCAGATACCATCTCGCAAAAGATCAAGGTTCCTTTGATGACGTAATTTGGTTTTTGACGCGGTGACAGCTGCGAGGGGCGAAGCGCGTTTCTCTTTTGGAGAACACTGGTCAGATCCCCGGGCGTTAAGGTGACGATTGGATTCACCCGTATAACACGGTCCGATCGTACAGATTGCGTTTCTCTCTGTCTTTCATGCCCGCGAACAACTTCGTTCCAACAGCTTCGTACCAAAGTGATACGAGGCGTACCGAGAGCACGTTACAACTCGTACCCCACATGACCCCCTCCCCCCACTCGTCCATCTATTCATAGAGAACCTCCTAAAATGGCCCCCGGGCGATTCAGGTCCCCTCTCAATGATACACCACACCCATGAAGCCAATACCCAATACACCAAAATCCTCTTGTACAATTCCCATATTGTGCATCCCCGAAAGCTGCTTAAGTACCTGACCAGCGAACCGAGGACCGAGTGGCCCTGAGCGTTTGATGCGTTTAAGCAAATGGAGCACCCACTGCCACCGTACGATCAAGTAAAACAGAGTGCCATGGAAATAAAGAGAGATACGAAGAACCAGAGGAGCAAGAGGGAGAGAGAGAGAGAGAGAGAAAGGTGGGGGGTGGTTTAGTAGATTTGAGAATTGAGCGCCAGAAGGGCGCGTGACGTATTTGTAAAAAGGTGTCGGGTTGGAACTAAGGAGTCCCTACGAGTGAACGGGATGCCCTGAGGGAATATAAGCAACGGGCCAGTCGGAGTCAGGGAGAAGTAACAGATAAAAGAGAATTGTATAAAATAGGGTGCGCGCGAAAAAGAAAAAAAAGAGGGGAAAGAAAAAACGAAAGTGGATGAGGGCGACTCGTGGACACGTGCTGCGCAACCGTGGAGATGGCTTCGGCGGATAACAGTCTTTCGGCTGTTAGGTAGGCTATCCTGGAGGAAAACGTTGCACCGCCATTTTGGAGTATTCCAAGGGATTTGAAAGTACACGTGGATACGGCGAGACTCGCGTATCCGAGTGAGAGAAATTGAGCAAGTACGTTTCAAGGATCGTACGTTAGGTTGGTAGACAGAGGTTCCGTTTGAAATCGTTGATTCGAACGCAAGCGAGACGCGAACTGTCAAATTTCATTTCACGCTTCCAAGGGCGGGTGCGTCAGGGAGATGGAAGTGAGATAAAAGAAAAAACAAAAATAACGCGGGAGAATCGAGTTTTGGCGATAGTGATCTACCGACACCTCCGTCACCCCATGACCCTCCGACTATCCCATCTACACGCGAACAACCGTTGTACAAGCACCAGTTTTGCTACTCGTCAATCCCTGGGGCTGCTGATCGCTGATGGCATTTTTTTTTTTCGTTGCGCATCCATCGGACGCTGGATTGGGATCCGGCGATATCAGGGTCGGATTTACGATGATGATGACGTTTAACAGCTGCTTTCAGAAGCGATGTTGATGGCGATGACGATGATGATGACGTTTAACAGCTGTTTTCACGAATGTCTTTCGGGACCGGAAGATGCTGATGAAAGTGTACGATCCGGTAGTTTCTCGGGAGTTCCCAATCACCATGCAAACTTGATATCGCGTACGTAGTGTGTTTCAGTTAAGAGTGTTTATCGATCGGCAGAGACCTTGGTCTACCGTCATCCCCGAGTTCGTGGCTTGCCTACGGAGCTCTCGGTTCAACTCCCGTGTCGCGCTAGAAGCTTTTGACACTCCGAGCACGTACTCGGGGCAAGGACCGCCGCAAGCTCGCCTCGCTACCTTCGCTACGTACCATCTACCTATCTCTCTCTCTCTCTCTCTCTCTCTCTCTTTCTTTCTCTTCTTCTCTTCTTCAGGTCTGACCTATCCTCCTCTCTCTTTCTCTCTCTTCTTGCCTCGTGTACGCGCTTATTTGCCGGCATCACGATCTCGCCGTCTCGCTCTTTTCGCTTCCGTTCCTCCACCTCGCCCAGAACGCCTTTTTCCAGAACCCGCCATTGTCCTCGGCCATACCGCAATCCCGTACTTACCATGGCTCTGAATCGCCTATGGATTTTCTCAAACCGTTTTCAACAGGGTCCCATTGTTTTTTACGATGAAGATTAATTTTATTGCCATCTTCGATATTCCATTCCCGATGTTGTTCAATGATATTTCAGGAAAGGAGATTTTTAATTCTCATAGTCTAGGGTTGGCCTTCCAAAGAACCCTCCATCTAGACACGACCACGCGTCAAAGCGAATCTTTTGCTCCCTGTTAATTCATGGAATTGCTGATGGCTAATGTTGTTGTTTTTATCGCTCGTGTATGCTGGATGGAGCTAAACGTCATTTTCTAGGTTTACCCTTTTCAATGACCCAAAGTGGTCGTTCCTCCTTCAGCTTGGGGTTTCTCAGTGACCCAAAGTGATTTTAACGAAAGTGACATCCAAGGGGTACGATCCGATAAATTCCTGAGGACCCTCCCTCTGGAATTCGTATCGAGAGTTCGGGGTACCACCGAGAGGTATTTCGACACGACTGGGGCCGTTGTTTCATTGAGAGTATCAGGAGAATGCACAAATGGCTTGAAAGCCTAGATGGGCCAATAGGATACTATTGGCAATTAATGAAGCAATATCCCGAATGAAGGAAAAATTATTGATCCATTTGGATTATTGACTGGCGGGATCGTTAGACGGCGATGTAATACACGACGGTGTTTTTTGTTCGATGGTATTGGTGGGGCCAACTAGAAGTCCCTATAGGCCAATAATATGCCTGGTCCTCAATAACACAGCGGTATAATAACGTTGGTAGGTTCTTTATAAGCGTACAGGGCAAATAGATCACATTGCTGGCTAATAAGCCGCTTGGTGCGACTCACCCTCTTCCACGCGGACCCCAAACTCGTGTGCCACCTTCTCCCCCGTATCCATATCTCTCACCCTCTTTCGTCTCCCCCATCTCCCCTTATTTCTCCGTTTTCCTACGGAAAATCCAGTCGTCTATCAATTGTATTAGGCATCATAGGAAACGCCAGTTGTAACCGGCCCTCGCGCAGAAGGGAGTCCCGACATTGTCATGATAATGCATTCGGCGATCGAACCACCTCATTATATGGCAAAACCCATGAAAAAGATCCCAAGTCACACGGAATGGAGCAATTCCTCCCAAAAAAAAAGGCCTTCAATGAGAAAGTTTGGTTGTCGTCGACGGTAGCGACCCCGACATTCCACGTGGCATTCCAATAATGACTTCCGTCATTGAAAAGTCTTTCGGATTGTGGTCCTATTTGATCGGAACTTCGAGCCAGCTTCGGTATTTTCAAAGATTTTACGAGCGTGGTAGCAAAGAAAGACTCAACGTCAGCTGAGGAAACGGTCAGCCATAAAGATTCCCCGATAAGATATTTAGGTGGAGAAGCGAAATTCGACCTCGAGAATCAAGAGGAGTTTCCACGAGTGAATTTCGTCCCATCGGAATCATACGACCCTACCGATTATTTCGAAACTTTGATGGGCTCTAGATTACCCGTCTAATTATCCAGAGCGAGCAAGATACGCCAATCTTGGCGTCCTTTCGGTCCCTTTCCGTCGCCTCGTCGACCCTCAGAGGTCATTCCTACTCCATTGTCACCTTCCGATGGCTCGGACAAATCCCATCAATTGCCAGATATTTAAATGTCATTTACCGAAACCAGACTCAAGTGGGTCTTCGACTAAGGGTTGATCGGAGCTGGCTATCATCATTGGAAATACAGGAAAGTCGAAAGAAGCCTCCGGTATCAAGCTCCCGAAGAAGCCTCTCCGGACAGTCGTTTTCCAAAGAAACGTTCAGGTTATTCGGGTGGCATTGAAGCGTAGGCAGTGTTGAACTACAGAACGGTCGCTTTCGGTTGCAATCAATACTGTTTCGGCATTACGTTGCTGGAAACACTCTCTCGGAAAGGACCTCCGTTTCTCTCGGTAAAGGGGGCTGTATACAAGGCAAGAGGAAAGAGACCGTGAGCGAGATGGGGAAACCGGGTGGAGCACGAGGGACTGGGGAGGCAGAAGGCTTCGTGGTCCGCATACTGATTCGTAGCCGAACCGAATGTGCGCGCCAACGGAGAATAAGACAAGGTGCGTGTGTGCGCTCGTGAGATCTCCTTTTCTACTCCTCCGTCTTTTCCGTCTCTATATATTTATGTTGGTACACGTTTATATATACTTTAGCGCGTACTCCTCGGGGTAGAAAATGGCAAAGATACAATACGTGGGATTTGAGACTAGGGGAAAATGCTGCTCCACTGAAAACGAAAACAGCAAGCCACGTTCCGTGTCTGCGACTGACTGGTGAAGAATCAATGCTACCAACTTGCGGATACGAGTAGTGGACGAAGAACGTCGACTTAATGATCGTCCGACAGAAATATGACGCTAATGGAACAGACGTTCGTCCAACTGCCATCAAGATGAGTCTTCTTGGGTCTGCGGAACGTGGACTCAAAAGTTTCTACGTTGAATCGTGGACCTAAAATTGTGTTCCAGAATTCTCCAATGTCGAATCAGGTGTCGAACCGTCCACGCCCGGTCAAGAAACGTTAAATAACTCGTAGGACTTTGTTCAGCCGTTATCGACGGTGAAGAGTTTTAAGGCGCAGAGGTGATCGAGAGGCCGTTGGTAACGTCAGAAGTGGTCCGAAGCTGCGGGGTGAGTCGGCATTTGGTAGAAAACCGGCGCAGGTAGCCCGAAGCTATGGGATGAAAAAACGCGAGGCAGGCCCATTGAAAGAATAGGATATAGGAAGGAGTGAGGATAAGTGAGCGGGTGGAGTATGGATAGGAGGAAGGAAGGTCTCACTCGCGGCTAACTGCGAGGAGGGTATGCGTTATATCGGAGTGGCTGTGCATCGTAGCCGTCGGTAAGTGGGTACCCACTTCTGAATTGGCTCCCCCTCATCTTTCCACTCATTGGATCATCGTTCGTTCCCCGAAAATTCGATCATTATGATTGCTTATGATGTAAATGATGCCCGGGGGCAACAATTGTTTCCACCAGAACGAGCCCGCTGGGCTTCTGGCTGCGGGTATCCCGTCCAACCCCAACCTCCCCGGACTACGCGTCACTCGTATTTTCCAATCCTTAAATAGGCTAAAAGAACCAAATCAGCTATAAAGAGACAACGATTATGCGTTCTTTCTTGGCTCCAGCGGGATGGCGCTTTGAATGCTTTTCAGATTTTTAATGGCTGGTGAAAATCGAATCTTCAAAGTTACCCGGGCCTCTCGGCTTTACGACCAAAACAAATCCGAACAAACCCAAACAAACCCAAACAGATCAGCTATAAAGAGACACCGATGATCCATTTTTTCTTGACTCCGGCAGGATGGCACTTTGAATGGTTTTCAGATTTTGAATCGATGGTGAAGATCGAATCTCCAAAGTGACTCCGGCTTCTCCAGCCTCTTAGCTTTACGACCCTAATTTAAAATTCCTCGCAAAAGAAAAAACTGCCTTCTGATGTGCTTCGGCAGACCCGAAGGAGGATGCTTCACCAGCTTTTTCGTCTATCCAAAAAAAACCTCATTATGGCATCTCGGTGTAAGATGAACTCTCCGCGTGTGAGGATGATCGTTTGTCTGAATTTCTCGGATAGAGATCCTCACTCTGCCATTATAGTAATTTTACGGTACCCCCGTTATATACCACGCGTTTTGCCACGACTAATTTCATTAGGGATAAACATCATGATTAGCCAGCGACTACCCAAATTGACGATATCTTCAATCCCGAAACGATTTGCTTTTTTTGCCCCCTGGCGATTCTCTCTCTATGTCGCTCGGTCCGGACGGAGCGTCCGGCGACCTCCGCACTCCGTTGATGATTCCCGGTGTTTTCAAGGTGACAACGTTGCATTCAACCTTCCAAAAACAATAACCTCCAAACTCAAGTGCCAAAAAATCATGGCATCACCAAATTCCTGTCGCTCAAAGTTCAATGCAATTTCTGTATCAAGAAACGCCGATGAAACTCACGTAACTGACGTACCCGCAAGAAAATTGTTTCTCCTCGTTGTTTCTCAAACACCGTTTCCAATAGCGTTTTTCCAATAGCGTTCTTATTGGCTTTGAGTTTGCTCATTGGCTTTGAGGATACGGTAAAGGAGAACGATCATCAATCGGGGCTCAAAACTCTCGTAAAGTAGGCGCACTACCGGAGAGAAAGAGAGAGAGGGAGAGAGAAACAAACGGTCACTGAGCAACATTCTCGAGAATTTTTATCGGATACCAGACTCGCCGCCATTCTCGCGTTTCTCTATGGAATTATTCTTCGCGTTAACGAGGCAAAAATCATCGATATACCGCGCGATATTCCACAGAGCTCATCGTGACGTGACTCGCACGCGCCGATACTTTCGCAAACGTTTTTCTCTTTTTTTTAATGGCCCCCCCCCCCCCCCTCCCCTTTCCTTTCCACTGTACTCGAAGACACGTTTTCGTTACCGAGAGTTGTAGAATGGCGGCAGGCATTGCGATGTTTGATCTTCTTTGTAGGTTAGACGCGTCCGTCTTGATCAAACAGATTCCCAAGGGAATCAAAGAGACTTCGGCCACCGGCTTCGATTCTCGATGTGGTTCTCAATGAACTCGATGCTCCTAATTTTCACTCATGGATTTTCAGATTTCAGTCTTTGACGCATTGCGACCCTGTTGTGTCGCTGATTTATATTTTTTTTTACCAGTCAAAAAATTGAAGGAGAATTACTCGGTTTAATATTCGGCTGATTAAATTTCTAATGATTTTTCTCACTGGATTTTAATTGAAATTTGATAAATTTAGTAATATTAATTCAATTTTTATTTAATAATTTATGGTTTTTAATATAACGTTAATTTTGGAAAAGCTTGAATATTCAGAAAAATGCTCGATTTTTATTGAAGTTTTTACGATTGCTCTTTTTTTAATCAATTTATAATCATTAATATTATAAAGTAATAAATTATTAATGTTTCTTCCAGAATGTTATTTACAATCGTTTGGGTCTGTTCGGGTTGTTTCAACGCACACAAAAAAAATCTCCTACCGATTTTTCGTCGATTTTTTTTTATTTAACAATTTTTTGATGATCCCAATATTGGGAGGCTCGTTTGGACGAAAACCATGAAATTGAAGGTTGGGGATCGAGAATCGATCAGCTATCAAGTACGGTATGTGATAACGAATAAAATCCGCGGAAGTTACAAGCGAGTTTGATGAGGAGGTGTAACAGGCGTTTAACGGGTTTTCCCGGTGAGTCGGATCAAAGAATGTATTCCATGTGGACATCGAGCGATAGTTTATTGCCGGTATGGAAAGGTACGTACGTAGGTTAACGCGTAAGCCGTCCAGCGAGGCTTTCACACGTGAAGAGACGGGAAGAAAGCCCCGCGAGGAGTTTATCGTTCCGCCACAATGAGATTGCACACGCGATCCGTTATATCTAAAGTTATAACCTATCAGTACGGTCCGAGGTCCCCAGACGAAGATACTACGAGGATTCTTTAATCGTGCTTTGCCGCGGAAAGAACCGACTAATTGTTGTCCTCTAATTGACAAAGTTCTCAGGCCTCGAAGCCAATTCGCTGCATACCACTCTCACCGGTTTTACTCCGCGTACCAATCAGCCCCTGATTTCTCTTTTTTACGCGCTGAAAACCCCCGCCGGATCGAACTCGTTATTTACTAGATGATTTGTCGAAACGCTTTCCCGATACGTCAGATCTCTACGCCGCTCAAAATCCTTTCCCTTATTACGTAATTTTTTTTTTCGAATTTTTTTCTATTCCGATTGCAAATAAGAATCTGATCGATCGATTATACAATTTTTTTTTGTTCGTTGTCATGAAATATTGGGACATGAGAAGTTATTTTTTTGTTTAGATATACGAAATTATTTTTCGAAACGCTTTGCCGATAAAAATGATAAAAATTATACATTTTAATTATAATTATGAAAAATGATAAAAAATGTTTCCAAGTTTCGAACCCAATCAATTTTTTTTCCCTCATTTGCAGTAACCAAATATTTAGCATTAAAAAATTGGTTCAAAAAACGATTTTTAAAAAGTGGCAAATACATTAAACAATAATTTGAAGAAAAATGGTTTTTCAACTCCTCGGAAAGGGAAACTTACTTTACATAACGTTCCAGTGAAAAAAATGGGGTTTTCACTTTGTCCATTGGCTCTCAAGGGTAACTGTATTTTAATTATAAAAGAAGCCCTTTTTCTTGTCTCCACGTTGGGTCGGTGAAATAGTTGCACGTGCTGCTGTGGAAAGAGAGAAAGAGAAGGCACATATTGGCGACCCTCGAGACAAAAGTCGAAGACAGCAGGCATCGCCGTGATCATTTTGCGGCAGCCGTATACACGCGGGCTTTAAGGGTAAAACGTGAGCGTGTTGCGGCCGACAGCTGTCAAATAAATGTTGAAAAAAAAGCGCTAGTCGAGCGAAATTTCGAGTGGAGGTCTCTTCTGCCCCGACGAGGGGTCACACCGTCGACCCACAGAGTACACACAGACCCGACCGTATATGCGTCGCCAACCCCAGCTCCGTTTGAAAACCTCCCCCGAGGCGTCCAATTTTTTTGTCTCCTTTTTTTCGCCAACTTTCAATCCCTCTTCTATACCCACGTGATTACAGTAGTATCAACCGTTCGAATAAAAAAAAATTGACAAAGATACCTTCCACTATCGAATCGTCTGATGCGTCCAACAGCCGATCCACGCCACACGGCAATTATCGATTCATCCATTTTCGGTTTCAAAATGTCCGGCAATTTTGGACTTTCATCTCAGGGAAAAGAATTTAAGGGAATGACGAACACGTTCCTAGCCACATCGAAATTTCAAAATCTCATTTCTCCCACGCTATACAACCGCTTTGCATGAAATTTATTGTGTATGTGCAGGACGCTTGCTCTAAGAGAACATGCTCGGCATTTGCCAACATTTTTAAAATAATTGTGCAGGTTGTGGTTATCATGGGAGCAATTGCGAGCTACGATCCATCGTATTGCACTTTCACAAATGTTCAGCTTTGTTTCATCTATTTTTATGAAGAAATTTTTG
>JAPYZI010000308.1:0-60100 GCA_030523105.1 Ophioninae sp. A BG-2022a | reverse complement strand
CGTCCTGCATATACACAATAAATTTCATGCAAAGCGGTTGAATAGTGTGGGAGAAATTAGATTTTGAAATTTCGATGTGGCTAGGAACGTGTTCGTCATAACCTTAAAATAAAAAGGTGAATGGTCGATCGACGGATGTACGTTGGTGTTGATTATTTATGAAAATATCAGGGTGGTAATAAGAGAAGACGCTTACTGTGAGGCCAAGATGCGCCCAGTTGTTGTCATGAATGTAATGCAATCCTTGCAAAACTTGTCTTATGTATCCGGCAATCTCGTTCTCGGTGTAATACGGTTGTTTCGTTAAGTTGTCAACGAGCTCGCCACCACCGGCCCTGTTTCGATCGAGTTAAGGAACGCAACGCCGATTTTTTTTTTTTAACGAAAAACTGTTGAAAAAACAACAAAATTCGATACTTTCTGTACAAACCGCGGCCATTTTGTCAAATTTCAAAAAAAAAACCTCCATGGCGCTATAGCGACTTTCCTACAGATTAATAATCTTTTTGAAATATTTGTTTCACATCAAAATCACGACCGGAATCTTGGACATCGTACAGGACCTTTTTTTTTTAACGTGTCATTTCAACAATTTATTCAATTATTATATACTAAGTAAATAAACGTAAAAAAAATCATTTTGTATTCGGCATGAATATATTAATTTATAAAAAAAAAACTAGACCGATTAATTTATTACAACGCTTAAAAAAAATGGCAAAAATCAGGAATTTTTCGAAGGGTCACACGATTCCTTCAAAATTGGTCAAAATTATGATTTTTCTGTTGTGAAATTGCTTTCTCTCTCAAGAACTTTGTCAAGGCGTGTTTTTTTTTTTTTTTTTTTTTTTTTCTTTGTAACGATTGTTCATTTTTCATAATAATTTTGCATTTGACATGAAAATTTAAGAAATAAGAAAAAGGATACAATTCCATGACGAGGGTCAAAGACCTATCGGTCTCGTAGGCGTCATGGAGACGCAACAATTTTCTGTGACTGAGGTGATTCATGGCGTGCATCTCGTTGTACATGAAGGGTCTGACCTCGCCTCTGCCGTGCATGACCTTTGCGGCATAAGTGTTTCCGGTGGATCTTTCGACCGAGTGATAAGTTATTCCTTGAGTGCCGCGACCCAACTCGTCACCAAGATCGTAAAAGTCGTCGAACGGTTTAGCGTGAGGTCTGACGTCTGTCAAACGGGTGTAAGTACGATAGCTGTAGTCGTGCTCGTTGTCCTCTATGTGTATCATGGCGGAGCTTGATACGGAGCCAGCGACGTTTCTCGCGCTTATGGAATACAAGCCCGTATCTTTGGCTATAGCGTCGTTCAATATCAGGATCGATATATCGGGTTCAACGGAAACGATCTGGAAAAGGAGACGAACGGATACGTAGAAAATTCCTTTGGACATCTGTCCTCAAGTATCGTAGAGGTTTACTTCCGTTTTGTTACGAAGAGCTTGTTCGTTCTTCGAGAATCGTCTTATCAAAGTATGTACGACGAGTATCGAAAGAATCGTACGAAGCGTTGCCTATAATAATTTTTTTTTTTTCTACGAAACAACGTATCCCTGAATGAAAACAAAAAAATATCTGCTAATTACAGCAATTACGGTGCATCAAAGACTACTTCACTTTTCGATTTCCAATTTTTTAATAAAAACAAAAAAATAAAAATGAAAACATTCTAATTATATATCAAATTATATACGACGAGTATCGAAAGAATCGTACGAAGCGTTGCCTATAATAATTATTTTTTTTTCTACGAAACAACGTATCCCTGAATGAAAACAACAAAAATATCTGCTAATTACAGCAATTACGGTGCATCAAAGACTACTTCACTTTTCGATTTCCAATTTTTAAATAAAAATAAAAAAATAAAAATGAAAACATTCCAAAACGTAGGATGAGATTTGTGAAATGACGGGTTGTTCCATTGACTCTATTGAATTTAAAAAAAAAAGTACCTTGATCCTGGTAGTCTCGGTGATCGGTTTCCAGTCTTTGTACCACTTGATCTCCGGATAGGGTATGCCACGAATTCTTGCTTGTATCTGGCCGTTTCGTCTCATCATAATGACAGTTTCTTCCGGTCTTTGAATAAAGGTAGGATATTCAGCGATCTGAAGTCGTACCCTCTGTCTAGCCTCGCCGTGTTCGTTCGTCGCTACAGCCTCGTACATTCCAGCGTCGCGTTCCAGCATTTTGTTGATGAATAGTGTGGCTTGTCCGTTTCGCGTGTAGCTCTGATCGTAACGTCCGCCCGATTCGATCGGCTGATTGTCAAAGTAGTACGTCATTTTGGGCTTCGGATAGCCGTAAACGAACCAGAACAGGTTGCAGTTGTGATTCTTTACGCCGTATTGAGTGTCGAATTCCTGTCGGAGGAAGCGCGGAGCCTGAGCGTAACCGTCATGAGGCGGGCGCTCGATATCGAAATCCTTCGGGAAATACGGACTCGTTTCGGGTCGGAAGTCAATACCGGGAGGTAAATACGGATGAAACTTTGGTGGATCGGGTTCGAGCTTAGATCGGTAAGTCTGAGCGAACGGTGAAGGATCGCTAATCCCGTATTTGTTTTCCACCCTTATACGGAACTTGTAGTCCCTGAAGGGCTCCAAGTTCCTTATGTCGCAAACGCAACTTCTGATACCGGAACGAGCCGTGAACCAATCCCCGTCCGGTAACTCGCACATTTCCACCAGATAAGTAACCGGCACGCGAGGACCGATGGGAATCGACGGTCGCCAGGATAACGTAAGATGACGATCCATCATCCGGCTTATTATCGGTCGATCGGCGAGGGGTAATGGAATCCCTGATTTTCTGTACTTGTCGTAATCCGTGTACAGATCGGCGAGAGGCTTTTTCGTTCGGGGCTCCAGAGCTGTCGTTCAATGGACAATATTGGTTTATTGTTTGCTGTTATTCGTGTTATTTTTTGTCATTTGTATTTTCCAATTTGTGTAATGTAATGTAATTGTGCAATGTAATGTAATCTAATGTAATTGCGTAATGTAATGTAATGTAATCTAATGTAATTGTTTAATGTAATGTAATCTAATGCAATTGTGTAATGCAATGTAATCTAACGTAATTTTGTAATGAAATGCAACCTAATGTAATTGTGTAATGCAATGTAATCTAACGTAATTGTGTAATGTGATATAATCTAACGTTATTCTGTAATGTAATGTAATCTAATGTAATTGTGTAATGTAATGTAATTGTTTAATGTATTGTAATCTAATGTAATTGTGTAATGTAATGTAATCTAATGTAATTGTTTAATGTAATGTAATCTAACGTAACTGTGTAATGAAATGTAATCCAATATAATTGTGTAATGCAATGTAATGTAACGTAATTGTGTAATGTAATGTAATCTAATGTAATTGTTTAATGCAATGTAATCTAACGTAATTGTGTAATGAAATGTAATCTAATGTAATTGTGTAATGCAATGTAATCTAACGTAACTGTGTAATGTAATCGTATAATGTAACGTAATCTAATGCAAGTGTCTTTGTTTGTATTTTGTATTTTGTATTTTGTAATTGGTGTAATTGTATCTTTTGTGCAATATCCATAAAAAAATCTTTGATCCTTTTACTTCCTCTAACTTTTCAAACAAATTGGTCATGCATTAAACACTTTTCCTAACGCGTCGAGTCATCGAACCTATTTATCGCTACAATTAATGTTTTTCGAATCGTCCCTCTCACTCTCGACTCGTGGCCCCTTTCTTTATCTTTATCGAATTATTATCCTGATCGCCATGTCCTACCTATTCGATCACGGATCACAAAAAATTCAACGTACTTTCATAACGAATTTCAGCGTGGCAGGTATCCTCCCCGTGAGGATTGTAGATCCGCAAGCTGTATTTGCCAACGTCGTGTTCCTCGACGTTCTGTATTATCAGGCGCAACAATCCACTGCCCTCCTCCTCCATCTTTATGCGATCGGTCGGCCATACCCTTTCATCGTTTCTGTACCACTCGAACGCTGGCTCCGGATTACCGGTTACGCACGCTGTAAATTTCGCCGTCATACCTTTGTACACCTCGCAATCGCCGATCCTCTTCAGGAAAGAGGGCGGCTCGACCTTTTGCTTTCTGTCGCTGCGAGACACCGAAACATCGACGATTCATTTCGCTTTTCTTTTTTTTTTTAGAATTAATTTGAAAAAAAGAATAATAATAATAATAATAATAATAATGAAAAAGGTCATTTCAACGATTCGAGGAACTTACATTTCATCGACGATGGTGAGTTTTGCTTGGCACTCGGCCTCGCCGTCCTTGTTCGCCGCTTTGCACTTGTAACGTCCGGCGTCACTGGGGGCGCAATTTCTAACGTAAAGACAGCACGCGTCACCGTCTCTCTTGATCTTGTACTTTTCGGTGTCTCGAATAATCGGTTTATCGTTGAAGTACCAAGCTACGTCTGGCATCGGTACACCCGTTACGCGAGCCATAAATTTCGCATCGAAATCCGCTACCTGCTGAAGATCCGTGAATTTCTGAATGAAGTGTGGCTTTTGATAAACTTTGCGAACAACCGCGTGGCCGCTCGTTTTGTCCTCGCCGAGTGGACTCGTCAATTGGCAACCGTAAGTCCCCGAGTCTTCGATCTCGCTGGGATTCATTTCCAGAGATACTTTGGTCCCGTCGCAGCTTATCAGGCATCGCTCTTGGTCCGATATCGGTATTCCGTTTTTGCTCCAAGATATATCCGGCAATGGATTTCCGGCGAACGGTACGGCGAGAACGAGTGGTTCACCCTCCTCGACTGAGGCGTCTCGCATTGGACTCAGGAACGATGGCTTTTCCTCCGGTCCATCCCTCAGACCTTTCGGTATCACCTCCAAACTTCCCTTGCTCGTTATCGCACCTGCATCATTTTCAGCTATCACCTCGTAATCTCCAGTGTCCTCGAGCGTCACGGGATTTATCAGGAGCGCCTCACTTCCGTCAGGCTGCTCGACGAACTTTACGCGTTTTCCGTCTGGTATTACCTGAGGACATGGTCTTCGAGTTAAGGAATCGTCTCGGTGGGACCCTTCGAAAAATCAATGATTTTCGCGATTTTTTTTTTAATGTTGTAATAAAATAATCGGTCTGGTTTTCTTTTTATATATAAATACATTTATGTCGAATACGAAATGATTTTTTTTTTACGTTCATTCGTTTAGTATATAATAATTAAATAAATTGTTGAAATTATACGTTAAAAAAACGGTCCTGTACGATGTCCACGATTGCGGCCTCAATTTTGATGTGAAACAAAAATTTCAAAAAGATTATTGATCTGTAGGAAAGTCGATATCGCGCTATGGAGGTTTGTACTGAAATTTGACAATATGGCGGCGGTTTGAACAAACAGTATCGATTTTGGCGCTTTTACAACAGTTTTTCGTAAAAAAAAATAGGAATATTCAAAAAAAAGCTTTCATAGCGTGATAAAGAATGACGTTAAAAATGTTCTCTCAAAATTGGAAATAGATATCGTCAAAACTCTTCCTTTGGACACCGTTTTGAAAAACAAGTTTCCAACAAGACCATAATAATTTGAATTTCGATTAAAATATTTGAGATAACGTTTAGAAAACTGTATACTATACGATAAAGCAAGAAAAAAAAAACGATTTTTTGGAAATTTCCCACTGAGACGATCCTTCAACGTAGTATGTACTAGCCTAATGTACGAATGTGAAACGTAACGTGTTTCAGTTTACCTGCTAATCGAAAGTAAGCTGATAAACGAGTAACCGTCGCAACGATCACTGTTCCAAAATAATCGAAAAACTGGGAGAAACTAGCCAACGTTTATCGATGGCACTTATGGATCGTCGTACCGAAACCATATTGGGTCTTTGAACAAATGACTCACCTCTTCGCCATTGTGAGTCCATTTGAGCAAAGGTTTGGGTTTACCAATAGTCTTGATCTCCAATTTAGCGGCGAATCCTTCGACGCTTTTGATCGGTTGTAGAGTCGCGAGGAAAGATGGTTTCTTTTCCTGTTCGTCGACTCGTACGTTTGCGCTGCCGGTAGCTTCTCCGAGCTTGTTCGAAGCTACGAGCGAATAAACTCCAGCGTCCATGGGTCTTGCCTCGTCGATCGAGAGGCCCATCAAACCGTTCGGCTCGTTGATAAATTCAATTTCCTTCGAGGGCCGCAGTGGCAAACCATCCTTGAACCATTGCAACTCCGGACTCGGGAAAGCTACGATTTGGGCCTCGAGTTTCATAGGCTCACCTTCTACGACGTGGACGTCTCGAAGAGCTTTTTCGAACGTTGGCTTTCGAGGTGTAGCTGAAAAATGATGAAAACGATTATATCAACATTGATAATTCCATCAATGAATCATTTCCACGAAGTGAAACCTTCTATAACGAAAGATAATGAAGAAAAATAGGTACTATTTTTAATTAATAAAGATAACGAAGAAAAATAGGTACTCACGTTTGACGGCGACCGCACAGAGCGCGGAATTCTCGCCGATTGAATTTTTCGCGACGACTTTGTAAGCTCCAGAATCAGTGGGCAAAACGTTGTCGATTATAAGTTTGGTGAGGCCATTAGGGCCTTTTTCTATTTTAACGTGGTCATCGGGAACGATCTCTTCGCCGTCTTTGTACCACTTTACGACTGGATAAGGACTGCCATCAACCTGGGCGGTAAGTTCGAGCGGTTGTCCCTCGTCGACTTGAGCCGATTTCGGCATATGCGACTCGAACGTTGGCAGCAAACGCACCATCGAAGCGTTGCATCTGGTCGTACATTTACCAGCTAGATTGGTAGCCACGCATGACAATGCTCCCTCGTCCGATGCTTCGAACTTTGAAATTTTCAGAGTACTGAACACGTGATCGCTGATTTTTGTCGTTATCGTGTGACGTTCGTCGTTCGCTATCTCGTCTCCGTTCAAAAACCATTTCATCGTAGGTCTCGCTATTCCACTAGCTTCTACTTTGAATTCGATCGCAGCGTCGCAACGAACCGCGCCATCTACGAGACCTTGCACAAAAGCCGGTGGCTCAGCTGGAAAAATAAAAATATATTTTTTTTAATTTTTTGTTTTTGGATTTGTAGCTTCTTTTCGCTTGCAAAAAATGATTATGTTTTTGCTTTGTTTTCGAATTACCGAGTCGCGTAAACTTGTATTTGCTCGTGATTTTTAAAAAAAGTTTTTTATTATTTTTTTTCTTTCATTTTTCTAAGTTTACTTTATTGAACGATCGAAATCGTTGTAACGGTATTGCGGAATTTTTGTTTGTCCGAAAATATATAGGATTCATCGATCGTGAAACGATCGATCACGGGTTGTAATTTCTATATCAGCATTCGTGCACTCACTGTACGGTATCAATTCAGCCTGGGCGCTGTCTTCGCCCAAATAATTTTTCGCGATGACTTTGTAACGACCAGCATCCTCGGTGTGAACCATCTTTATTACGAGACGATACTTCATGTTTTTGTAGTCCTCTTCGGCGCCGTATTTTTCCTGGTCGTCAAGCAATATTCCGTCCTTCTCCCAAGTGAGCGTTGGTTGAGGATTCGACTTGATGATAACTTCCCACTTGGCCTCTTCCTCCATAGCTGCGTTTATATCCTTGAACTCGAGTATCTTCGGTTGTACGAGAAGATCGAGATCGGCCTGCAATGGGATTTATCGTTATTTTGTTTATCAGTGGTATCATTCGTAATGGAATCGCGATTCGTTTGTTCAATCGGAAAAAGATTGGACTTACAGCGCAAGAAGCTTCGCCCCAATTGTTCGTTGCCTTCGCTGTGAACTTTCCAATATCTTCGGTTCCGCAATTCTTCACTGTAAGAGTAACCGTGCATTCCTCGAGACGATCGGTAATCGTTTTGCTTTTCAAGTTCATCCGAATTCTCTCGTCATCCGGTGAAATTTCAACACCGTTTCGGAACCTAATACACGTCAGTAATTTTGAGTTTTTTTCTTTGCATTACGCGCACCGGATTACTCCCTTCAATGACAAAACTCAATGACTATCGAATCGAAAAAAAAAAACGTTCGGTTGATAAAGAATAAAATAATTACCAAACCATATCGGGCACGGGATCGGCAGTGAGGACAGCCGTGAAAACACCGATTCCACCGTCCTCAGCGTTTATGTCGATCAGTGGTGTCGTGAATATCGGTTTTCTGAGTTCACCCTCCGGGGCAACCTCGATGTAAGCGTCTATGCTCTTCTCACCGAGTTTGTTCGTAAGGACCAACTGATAGAGAGCGGTATCAGCTTCGGTGGCTTTCGTCAAGACGAGTGTATGGGTGTCCGCGACGCAGGCTGCTTTCGCCCTGTCCGCCGCCCTCAGTGGCTTTCCATCCTTGAACCACTTCGCGTCCGGTCTTGGAAGACCGGATGTCTTTATCGTGTACGTCACTGTTTGACTCTCGAAGATCGTACCGTCGGCAAAGTCGGAACTGACGATCGCTGGAGCGGCTGTACGACGTGTTTTTTTTTTTTTTCGTTCGAAATACAGAAAATAATTAATTTTGTAGAAATGACAAATAATTTACGTAAAATAACAGAACGTACGGTATGTATTTTTTTTCACGCTTACCGCTTCATTAATATATTTATTTTTATTTGCAACAAGCCGAGTAGAAAACCGATCGCTGCGACACACCAAAAAAACACTCTTGTAGCTTCTTTTTTTTTCAATGCCAGTTTAATGTTTCTTTTATTTTTTTTTTAGTTTTCATTTATTTCGCTTACCTCGTACGAACGAAGGACCCTCTGATACGCCGGACCAACATATTGTGTCCCATGCAAGCAATCGTTCAATATTTCGTTAAGATTCTTTTTTTTTTTTTGGGTAAGCGGCGTTTTGGATTTCGGGAAGGGACACTGATGCGCACGGTAGTGGAAAATGCGGTATCGTTCGAATGACAATATTCGTGAAAAATTACGATAGAACATTTAGTATTGAATTTGATTCTTTTAGGGTATACAATTGAGCATGAGATTTTGGATTTTTCGTAAATAATAAGAAAGATTGATGAGAATGAAAAATAAGGCGAAAATTTACGTTTCCATGATATAGCAGGATCATTATTTTCCATCGTAATTTTACCGATTGATTTTTTCTTTGTTCGTATTAGTTGTGGTGCAAAAAAAACAGTACAGCGATTACGAGAGTCTAACACACAGTCATTTTTTATTCAGAGCGTTTTATTTAGGAGCATAGGTTATTGAGGAACGGGATTTAAGGGAGTCGAATTTACAAAGCTCGATTTCGTGTTAAGAGGTTGAGATTGCGTGAGAATACGCACTACTGAGAAACGATAAAACGATAAAATCGCAACATTTCCAATATGTACACGTTTATAAAAAAAAAAAACCGTAAACTCAAATTCGTTTGTGCGATAAACCTGGAAAATGATCACGAGTCTCGCAAGTAATTCAAAATAAACACAACAAACGTTTATTCGGCACTTTCCTCGATTTGTTTAAACGGACAGCGCGTCGTTTCAATAATTATCATTCACTTATCTCCCAGCGCATTTTTACAAGCGGATTCTATGTAACGTTTTTTTGTTGTTGTTTGTTTTTTTTTTTGTAGTTTCATCAATTTAATTCAACACGATTATTCTTTTTTATTCCTTAACAAATCATTAGACTATGAGAGATTCGTGTGAGAAATAAATCCAATTCGACCTCACCTGAGCCTTCGCTCTCGCCTTCCTTATCAAGAATATCGTTGAGAACGCTCCTCTGCCGTTTAATACGATCAAAGAGCGCTTCCATTTCCGGATCATCGAGCACGTCCTCCCTCGTTGCTTTTTGCGAATTTTGTCGGGAAACAGAGTCGACCTTTGCTATTGAAGGTTCGACAGGCTCTGACTTTTCAACCTTCGAGCTTTGCCTCGACAATTGACTCTTTCCTAGAACAGCACTTTCAGTTTTTGTTGACTGGTTCGTCATCACCGCTGTCTTTTCTTCGGTGGATTCGTGATTGGAGTATTTCGACGTATGACGGGAGATGTTTCCATTCTCGATAATCGGGCTCGAAGGCACCCCGAGATCGGTCTTTATCGCGAATTTTTCCTCGGCAGAATCAAGTCTAGAAAGAACGGAAGCCTGCCGGGAGATATTACCGTTTTCTACGACCGGAGTTCGAATCTCTTCGAGATCCATATTTTTTTCAATTTTCTTCTCCCCAAAATCAACGACGATCGTTTCGTATTTTTCTGGAAGTCCAGTCTCGAGAGTTCCATTTTGCGATGGTGGTAGATCCTCTCTCTTCTCGATTTTTTCGGCGTCGACGTTCGAGGATTGCCGAGAAAATCGAGCCTCCACGATCGATGCTCTCTGGGTCTTTGACGTTTCGACGAGTTCGGTTCTGATCGGTAATTTACCGGACAAGGATTCCTCCACCGAGCGCTCCTCCATTATCGTCTCGGTGTATCTCGTCGCCCCGTACGGAGTCTCGCTTTCTATCGTTTTCTCTTCGATCAATTTACCATTTTGCGTCAACGAATCATCCCGTCCACCATTTATCGAGGCAACGTCGGCACTGTGTATGTCGTCGCAACTAACGTCACGCGACAAACCCTTCAGAGTCGATTCTTCGTCGGAAACCGAAACGATCGAGACACCCCGATTAACGATCAATTTTCCTCTTTGATTGTCATCGCTCTCGGAATATTCCTCGATCATCATACCGTTATGAGGCTTCGAATCGTTGTCCTCGTGTATCGTGTAACTGTAAGACGCTATTTCTTCCACGTTCGGTCCCTCCGAACTCAACTCTTGAAACTCGACTTTCGTTGACGACATTTTGCTGATCGTGTGTTTCTCGTCGGGACCTGCGAACGTCACTCTTTTCTTCACCTCACATTCACATCTGACACCTTAGAAACGAACAATCCTCTCGAGACTTCAATCCCACTCGCACAACCTCTATTTTAATTGCATTTCATTTTTCAATCGCGATTGCGGATGCTTTTTCGTTGCTAAAGCCGAGGACGAGGCGACAGGCAAGAAACATCGAGACACTCCACACAATTCTCAACAACGATATTCAAACGGAAGACTACTTTCTAGGTGGTCTAATAATATTTTACTCTTACTTTAAGGAGGTCCTCTAGTTTCTCGGGTCGAAAAAATCGATTTTTCTTTTTTCAATAATCACATCTGCGACACGTGTAGAAAATCTGTGCCAAAGGATTTTTCGATATTGGAAGTGGTTCACGAGTTATGGAACTTTCAAACGCGTTTTCCTCGAAACACCATTTTTCGAAACGGTGACCACGATATTTCAGAAACTACCGCACTGATCTTGCTCAAATTAATACAGAATCTTTAATATGTTATAAGTAAGCGATTAGCGTAGGATTATCATAATTGATTCTATAGTTTTTTTTCTACGAGCAAAAAACTTAAGAAAAAATGAGTAAAAAATAGAATGTAATTTTCAAAAGTGTATAAAAAAGTCAATTTTTGTAACTTAGAATTAACTCTACGTCAATCGCTAGTCTTAAATATGAAGATTAAAATGCCGTTTGGTTTTTTGATTTCAGATAAGCAGAACAGCCGCAATCTTGGTCACCGTCAAGCACCTCTTTTACTTGATGTCTTCCTGCCGGCCACTATAACTTTTATTCCATTATATATTTTGACTTGAAACAATTTGTAAACCTTATTTGAATGTTAATAAAGATTATCCAAAAACAATGAGATTGATTATTTCGATGGCTTGCCCGTAAAAAATTATTGAAAAAGCCGTAAAAAAAAAACAGCCGGGAAACTAGAGGACCGCCTTAAGGGAGGACACTAGAACTGAAAATTCTTTTTGTTTTTTTTTCTTTTTTTAAGATCTTCAACGTTTAAAGATTTAAGAATATTGTGGATTCATTTTAATCGGATTTTCGAAATAATTGTTTGTGTTACGGGCGATTTCCTCACCGGACGAGTAATCAAACGCGTCACTTCTTTCTCAAATAACGCATAGTCTTCCCATATTCCAACCTACGAAGACTTCCGGGCTAAATCATTTTTTAAATATTGAGAACGCCTGCGTATCGAAAATTTGATGAACGCGATTTACATCGATGTTTCCGTCACCCGATGGGTCTCTTTTTGCAGCGGTTAAAGGATAGAAGCGTAAGTGATGTTAAATCAGCAAAGTTCGTTAACTGGCGCATGTTGTAAGGTGTTATTGTTCTTCTCGGAGTATGACACGAGTCTGTGAGTGCTGTGTGAGTGTCTCGTAAAAAAAGAACTCGTTATAGTAAATTAATGTATTTTTAGAACTGTCATGTTGGGTGTAGTCAAATATTCGTTAACTTTCTTCGTTTTTTTTTTTTTTTCAGTTGACTCGTTATACCTGTTAGCGAAGCTTCGTGGGTCATCGTTGATGCCACCGAGATTGTGATCGTATCGGCACCGCCCTTAATTACTTGAACGCTTTGTTTCTCCGTTCTCGAGGGACCTAAATTTTATTCGATGTATACTAAAAAAAAGCTACGATAAAGCGCGAAGCTACGAATCGTCAGCCACTTCACTTCTCGATACAAAAATCAAAAAAACTAAATAACACGTTTGTGAAATATTTCTTTCTCTCCGTCTTCGGAAAATTCGGCGAGGAGTGATAAATAATATCACGATAAATAAAAACAAACGATCGTTGTTATCGCTTTTGAAGTTTTTGTTGTTTCTTTTTTTAAAGAAAAAAAAATGAAGTGACTAGTCAGAATTGGCCACCCTCGTAACAATTTGATGATCAAATATGAACTGTGAAGATGAAATTGCGTATAATTATTGTGATACTTGGAGAGCAATCCACTATAGGATCAAAGTACAACTGCCAAAATGATTTCGAGATTGAAAAAAAAAAGAAAGAAAAAAAAAAACGTAGCAACAGCAAAACCAAAATGTGCGTTCGCCCACTGAAAAAACTCGGTGAATAATCAGTGAGGACTGATTAATGCTTTTGTTTTTTGTACCTTCAGGCCCTTCGGCTCTTTTTCTCTCTTCCTCCTCTTCCTGTTCTTTGGCTCTTTTTGCTCGCTCTGCTTCTTCGGCGGCGGCTTCCTCCGCTTTCGCTAAGAATTTAACAAACATTCTTCTGAACTACCGTAACGTTCGATCGATGTTTTGTCAAATTTGAAACGTACTGGTAATTCGTTAAGGACATTTAGGGTCAGTTTAGTAAAAAGAGGAACAGCTTTCGGAAAACATAATGGGTTTTTGGACACTTGTGGAAAAAAAACAACACGGATTTCAGTGTCATTCCTTCGTACTTACTAAGTTTGAAGCCAGAAGCGATGGATTAAATAGCTAGCCCAGCGGATTGGTTTTTTTTTCGTATTAAATATATATGTATATATAGATATAGAAAATATCGCACGTACTTGAGTAAAAAAATAATTATCCCGGGAAGGTAATTTACAAACAAAATTAGATCAACAAGTATCATCGATACTTTAAGGAATCGTCTCAGTGCGATCCTTCGAAAAATCACTGATTTTCGTGATTTTTTTTTTAACGTTGTAATAAACTAATCAGTCTGGTTTTGTTTTTATAAATAAATACATTCATGCCGAATGTAAAATGATTTTTTTTACGTTCATTTATTTAGTATATAATAATTAAATAAATCGTTGAAATGACACGGTAAAAAAAAAGGTCCTGTAAGAAATCCACGATTGCGTCCGCAATTTCGATGTGAAACAAAAATTTCGAAAAAATCATTGACCCGTAGGAAAGTCGCTATTTATCAGCTTCCAATGCAAACTGGTAATTCTTCATGGCAGAATTTTTGTACTCAAGAACAGTATTAATAAAATAGCGTCTCGTTGGGTGGCCCCAACGATCGTACTTACTCAGAACGATGACTTTGCTCTTGCACGATATCGATCCCATTTCGTTTTCGGCCTTGACCTCGTAAACTCCACCGTCCGATCCCTTGAGAAGATTCAAGGTGAGATCGTAGCTCTCCTTGCGCTGGGTGTCCCTGGTAATTTTTATTCTTGCATCGGCCGAAACTTCGAGAATTTGACCGTCCTTGAACCACTTGATCTCGGGATCCGGGGTCCCGGAAATCTCAACTTTGAGCTTGAGAGTTTCGCCCTCCTTGCACTTAACGTCAACGAGCTTTTTCATTATCTTCGGTCTACAATTGACCGTTAAGTTTGAACTGCTCGAGTCGAGGCCGTACTCGTTTTTCAACTTGCAAGTGTAACATCCGGACAACTCGGTCTTTACTTGCTTTATTATCAATTTGTAATTATCCCCCTCCTCGATTCTCGTGAATTCTTTTTTCGTTTCGGTGATCTCGACGTCCCCGATGAACCATTGAACACTCGGTCGTGGAAAACCACCAACTTCGACTTCCAACGCAACGTCAACGTCGCCCTCTTTTGCCGTCACGTCCGCCAATTTTGTTTTGAAACGCGGACCGCTGCGTACCTTCGAGTGTCCCATTCAATTAAAAATAAAACTTTTATCGTAAACACATTTTTACTTTCGGCTCCAATTTCGGAAGTTCAAAACAGCGTTGCACGTATATATCTTCGAAATGATTATATTTGTAAAAACATTTTTTTCGTCTCGATTCAATAAAATATCGCGGAATATACTGAAAATATTTTTCAAAATAACTTTCGTGTTTCCACGTTCTTTTGATGCTCAGATTTGTCAAGTAATTTTTAATCAAACTAAAATTCACAAGATCGTTTCGTCAAGCTGCCGCTTACCTCGATTCCAGTCTCGTCGACCGTTTTGCCATCCTTGTTAGTGACGACGGCTTTGTATTTGGCAGCATCAGTGCTGACGGTTCCGGTAATCCTGAGACCACGTTTTGTCCCGTTGCATATAATTTTCGTGCGTTCGTCTTCAACGATAACAACGTCATCCTTGAGCCAAACAACGGTCGGTTCGGGAACGGTTTCAACTTCTATCTGAAGATCGAGGGTTTCGCCCTCGTTGACGATTCTCGATTCGCCCAACTTTTTCGTTATCTTGGGTGGGCACTTGACCTCGAATTTCCAAAATTCGGAAGTTTGGCTGATTTCGTTTTTGGCAACGATCGAGTAAGAGCCCGCGTCTTCGAGTCTGGCTTCTTTAATGGTGAGGGTGTAAGTGTCGTTGGTTTCTTTTTTAATAGTTACGCGGCTCGAATCTTCGAGGCATTGGCCATCTTTGTACCATTTAACATCGGGCGCTGGGGAAGCAGCGATTTGTACCGTCATCGTCGCATCTTTTTCTATGTAAGACGAAAAATCGTTCATTTTTTTAATGAATTTCGGTGCTGATTTAACTATCAGCTCGATTTGCGTCGTGTCCTCGCCGAGGTCATTCTTCGCCCGTACTATGTAAGTACCCGCGTCTTGGGCAGTTACGTTTTTAATTACGAGCGATAGAGATTCCTCGTCCTCCCAGAGATACTTTATTCTACCACCGGCAACGATCTCCTGACCGTCTTTCGTCCATTTAATGTCCGGCTTTGGATAACCCTTTACCCGAAGATCGAGCATCGCTGAACCCCCTGCGCTGACTTCCGCTTGTTTCGATTCCGAGCCCAGATTCGGCTTAGCTGGCTCCTTCAATAATTGATTTACCGAACCTTGGACCGTCAGCTCAGCGCTGCAACTTATGTTACCGGCGTTTGTTTGAGCCACGCAAGTGTACAGTCCAGCATCCTCCGGTTTTACGTGCTGGAATACGAGGGCGAGGGTATCCTCGTTGTCCTGGAATAAGACCTTGAATCTTTCCTCCGGATCGAACGGTTTGCCGTCCCGTAACCAAGTGAAGTTTGGCTCCACTCCGGCCTCCAGGAAACCTTCCGGTAAACCCGCGAAAATCGTCTTCTCGTCCGTCACCGTAACGTTCGCCTCGCAGCTGGCTTCGCCGAAACGATTCTTCGCTTTGCACGAATATTTGCCCGCGTCTTCGTTCCGCACTTCCGGGATAACGACCTCGTAAAAACCATTCTCCGCTTTCTCCGTTATGATCTTCACTCGCTCGTTCTTCGAATCGATACGCGCGTCGTCTTTGAAACTTTCGGGGAATAAACAAAATTTCGTCTCAGTTGCGAACAGTCCCGAACTTCCGGGCGTGATCTACGGTTGCTTAACGCGATTCAACGTTCTTTTTTCTCCTGCACGATTTATGGAAAACCGCGGTGACTTTGAAAGTTTGTTTTTCAATTTTTTGTCAAATAAAATACTCTTGCTGGCGAAATATCATTTTTAGAAAATAAAAAAATACTTGTGTCGGAACTTCTATGGAAATATTTTCAAGTATCACGATTCTATGCAAATAAAAAAAAAACGTACGTGACGAACGAAGTATCTTTAAGGAATTTCAAAAAAAATTGTGCGATGGTAAATTGTTTTCTTTGACTCACAATTCAAGCTCTGGATTCGGATCTCCTTTGACCTTGATCATAAATCGAAGATAGGTGTTTTCCAAAAGCTCGGTGTCTTTCAGACTGACCACGAAAATTGGCGCATTGGCTTCCGCTCTAGCTTTCTTTTCCTCGGAAGTCACTGGATCGAAGAAAAAAGAAATGTATTCATGGATTTCTTACGATACGTCGTCGCGAAGACAATTTTTGTTCCATTGAAAAAAAGGCAACCAAGGAAAATTGAATTTACGAATGAAGCGGAAACTTACAATTTTGAACAACGAGTTGAGCAGTGCAAGACGCCTTGCCAGTTCCGTTTGCCGCTCTAGCTGTGTAAATTCCGGAATCTCCTTCGATGACACTTTTAATGGTAAGCTTGAAAGTATTCTCGGTCGAGCTTATTATAATACGGTCTGCGAGTGGATCAGCCAATGGTTTGTTGTCTTTGAACCATTGCATCTTGGTTGTTTCCGTGTCGGATGAAACGGTACACTCGAACGATGCACTCTCGCCAGCTATTTTCCCAATTCAAAAATCATTCGCCACAGTTAGAATTCTTTCTTTTTCGCATCGTCCGAATGAACGCGAAGCTTCGATGAAGTAGGCGTTGAAGTGTAGGTAATGAAACAAAAGATTGAAAAACAAAAAAAAAAAAAGAAAAAGATACGGTGACGATGATTTCAAAGCAGCATTCGCCGAAGACTCCTTTATCCGGCTCAATGAATAGTGTTGTCGATTTCAAACAATCTCTTTTTAATAGTCGATTCATCGATCCGCCTTGATTCAGCAGCAAAAATCGATGCGAACCGAAGATACAATAAAACAATGATGCGTCGATGATACATCGGAAAAGTACAGTAGCGCGAATCATGATGAAGCTCAACGTTGAAAAATGAACATGAACATTCTCATTTAACGTTTATTTGGGTTCGCCCAAAAGTAGCCGCGATACGATTAGCGCACGAAGCATTTTGTTTTTTTTAGCTGATCTATCAAAGATCTATAGGACTATCGATACGATATACGTCGACTGAAAAAAAAAAGCGGCGTGCGGCTCGCGATTCTCGTGTACACAGTACGAAGCAAAAAATCTGGAAGCTGAAAGAAATATTTTGAGCCCCTGGATAACGACGAATAAAGTTCAATATTTTTATATAACATTCTTACAGCCTACTTGATCAGCCGGATCAATCAATTTTGACTAAAAAAAGCTCCGATTAAATCCGTCAGTGAAATTGTCTTTGTACGATTTGTGGTCCAAAGTATATATCCGATTAAGATGATGCATCTATGTCCACGCGAGTTTCATCATGTCGTTAAAATTCAAAATTCAGCAGAATTATCCAGAAGCTCAAGAAAAAAAAAAGATAATGCAGGCGTTGATGTCGAGAGTAAGAAGGGATATATTCACGTTCCGATAAACATTACCTATAACGTGTATGATAGACTGTTTTGCTCGGATCGCTAGAACAGGAAAAATATTTTACGTAGGACCGCTCGCGCGAACATTGTCCCGTTTGATATCAGTAAGAATCGAATAACAAAAACATTTTGGAACTCTGGTAACACGTTGCAATGGGTATTTCTGGATAGGACGCGACACTTGCCTGATGTACGATACGGGAACAAATTCAACTTGAGCATAATCGTAAATTTTTTTGTAAAGAAGTCAATTATAAATACTTCAATTTGAAGTAGGTAATACTTTAGTATTGAATATACGAAATGTGTTATCAAGGAATAATTGGGGAATGAAAAATAATACATCGAAATAACATAGTACTGTACAATACGTTAATAAGAATTATTAAAAATGTGTTATCGAGGAATAACACTTGTTGAAGAAAACGTTTAGAAAAAATAATTGAACATTTCGAAAGGAAAACGGGTCGACTCACGTTCAGCCGTGGTGCCCTCTATCGTCTTGACGAAAACGGGCTTTCCGGTTTCTGTGGCGCTCAGGGCGAGTTTTTCAACTTTGACATCGGTGCTCGTGGTCGAGCCGCCAACAGCGGTCTCGTAAGAGCTCGACGTTTCCGTTATCTTTGCAGTAGTACCGTGCGTCGATGATGATGTTTTTTCGGCTGCAGCCGATACCGACGACTCCACGTACGAGGAAACACCATTGCGACTACTCGACACCGACGAATACTCTACGCGACGTTTCAGTTATAAATTTACGGAAGCGTTAGTGCACGTACCAAAGCATTTTACATAAGTACGTAACGAAGAAATATCGCGAAGCCCATCGATACGATCCGTAGATACTTCAGTTATTTGATTACACTTTTCTATGAATTTTGAGTACGCAACTGCGTTAACGAATCGTTTCAGTGTGACCCTCCGAAAAATCACTGTTTTTCGCTATTTTTTTTAAACTGTTGTAATTAACTAATCGGTCTGGTTTTCTTTGTATAAATAAATACATTCATGCTGAATACAAAATGATTTTTTTTACGTTCATTTATTTAGTATATAATAATTAAATAAATTGTTTAAACGATACGTTAAAAAAAAGGTCTTGCACGATGTCCACGATCGTGGCCGCAATTTTGATGTGGGACAAAATTTTCAAAAAGATTATTAATCCGGAGGAAAGTCGCTATCGCGCTATGGAGATTTTTTTTTCGAAATTTGACAAAATGGCGGCGTTTTGAAGAAAAAGTATCGAAGTTAGCCCTTTTTTCGACAGTTTTTACTAAAATAAATAATTAAATAGTAATAATTTGAATTTTGATTTAAAAATTTAAGAGAATGTTTAGAACAGTGTATACTATACAATAATGCAAAAAAAAACGATTTTTTGAAAATTTCACACTGAGACGAACCCTCAGTACCCTTACGAATAAATTTCGAAATGATTTCTCAATAATCTCGATTTTTTTCTGGCAAAAAAAAATAATCTCCGTTCCAACTGTCCCAGTGAATAATAAACGACACGAGTTTTTACACCAGATACCGTGGATGCACACGCCAACGCAGTTAAATTGGTGTCCGAACATTGAACTTGTACAGTTGTCGATCGATCAGAAAAGACAACGAAAATGTGTATTAGTGCGCGATCTTTAAAGAGCACTGCGAGCAATGAGCACATTGGCACTTCTACGGCACAAATTGCAAGAGAAGAACGTAAAACGGTGCCCGACAATTTGACAGATCGAAGCTGCTACGTTTTTTTGTTCGGCCAATACGTACGGAAGCTTACGACGCTACATGACGAATGAATTGAGAATTTGAAATGCGTTTTTAGTGAATTTTCCACGTATCGTAGGATGATAGAAAAAATCGGAAAAAGTTACCTTCGACAACGCGGGTCGACGAGCTGTAACGACTCGCGGAATATTGCCCGGACATCTCGACTTCTTCTTCGGCAGTTTTGATTCTCTTGACGCCGGTATCCTCCGTCCTCGTCTGGCTCTCCCGTTTCTTTTCGTAGCTCGTCGCGGTTTCCGTCGACTTTGCCAACTCCGTCAAGGTTTCTCTCGTCTCTTCCGGTTTGGTAGTTGCTTTTGGTGGCGCTTGTTTGGCACTTTCCACCTTAGGTGTTGATTTAGAAGCTTCCGGTTTGGCCGGGCTTTGTTTCGTAGCTTCGGTTTTCGTTTTTTGCGGTTCCGCTCCGGATTTCGATGATCCGACGAGTGTCGCTTCCGGTTTCGTGGTATCCCTCAGCTCTTCGCTGGTTTCCGGTACTTCGGATAATTGCAAATCATCGGCGGCATGCTCCGCGAGTGCAACCTGATCGCTCGCGTACTCACGAATTTCCTTCAGCCAATACTTTTTCACCGGGTCTTTGTGAGCTACGAGAGTTATCGGATAACCCGGCGCACCGGACGGACTGTGCAGCTCGAAAGTGCACAGATCTTCCGGGTGATCTTTTACTTCGACTTCCGGTAACTTTGCGGGACAAGAAAGATAAGATTCATTATTAATTTCATTAAGAAATCTTCTCGGTGTGAACTTTTCAAAAAATTGTTTTTTTTTTTTTCATTATCGTATAGTATACACTGTTCTAAATATTCTCTCAAGATTTTTTGAAAATTTCACACTAAAATGATCCCTTAATAAAATTTCGGTTAATTATTTTCTTTCTCTCATAATACGAGTTACACCCAACATTTTTGACCATCTCAATTTTTCTCTGTTCCCCTTCATTTTCACGTCCACTTTTTCGTAAACCCAAACTTTTGTCCGTGCTCCCACCGATTACAAAATATTCTATCCCCTCACCCATACTGGTGAGAAATCGAGGTATCACGGTATAGGAACAAATCTTTTTACAATGCCGTCCACCACTTACCCGAATAATATCTTTCAAGATGAAAACCGATCGGTCGTCCGAAATTCGTCTTACTTTGCAGACGAGTATTCGGGCTTTGAATAGAAACAAATATCGTTCCTTGTTCTTCCCGTCTTTGTCGATAAAAGTGAACCACTCCTGAAATAAGTTAATACAGAGAAATGTCTAGTGAACTTGGCTTTAATTCGATAGAAATAGCTTTGATACAATTTTTATAAATTAGCAGATAGATATCTTCTTTTTGAACTTACGTGAGTCAAGAGTCGTCCAAGTTTGTGAATATTCCCTTTGTAACCTTCGATATTACTGATAAATTTATTGTCGGTTGCTCTATGGGGAATTCCAAGCATCAACTCCAGTGCTTTCTGGAGGTCGTCGCAATTTTCACCTAGCCGGGTCGAATACTTCACCAGCTCCTGATACGTTAAAAGTATTTATATCAAGATAACGGATCTGTTAACGCGTAACATTTTTTGTTCGTTTGTAAATTATTCTTACATAATATTTACGAGCTATTCGGTATCTATTTCTGTATAACTCATTATCCGTGCAGTCCATACTTTGACGACATAAAAAAAAATAAATATATATATATATTCGATATTGTGAACATTTTTCGTAGGGCTGAAGTTTGAATAGTTGTAGCGCGAGGAATTTTTGTTTTCAGTTTCAGTTTTCATATTGTTTATTTATATTTCATATTTTTTCGTTAAACTTCCATTTCAGGATTCCTGAATGAGAAAAACGGCGAAGGAAGTTTGAATAATTCAAGAAAATTAAATATATTTTTACGTTTTCACGTTTCAAAGGTAAAAAATTGATGACGTTGGTCAGGAAAGTACGACTTTTTGGACGTATTTATCTGATCGTATAGATAAACGTACGTTTCACGTGATTTTATTCCGACACCGTGAAAAATACGGAAGATTTAAAAAAAAATTCTTTTTTTTATCCAAATGGTGTAGCGATCGATCGATTGATCACTCTATCTGAAATAGCTTCGAATTTATTTGACACTTCTTATTCGTTCACTCGATTATTTTGGGCCGTCTCGAAGAATTTTTCAAGGGAATCGAAAACTAAACAGCGAACGAATAAAACAATTCTTGTTTACCGGGAGGGAAAAGTTTCAAGTTCACCGTGCGAGCTATATTCGTCTTTTCGAGTCATCTGTCCTCGCCTACGAAAAGAATTCCATTCGAATTGTTGGTACAAAAAAAAACTTTTTTCTCCTCGTGCATTTTTTTTTCTGTCGTAGCCAACATTTTTTCTGTCTTCATTGGCCAGCAATTTGCCTCTTCTTTTGAACAGGACAAAAGTATCAACGGCGATGTATACTTGTTAAGTTTTCTTTTTCTAAGCGAAACTGGATTTTTGAGATCACGGCGATGCGACGGAAAATCCAAACATTCGGAGGCCGCTGTAGCAACCATCAGTTATTCTCGTCTGTCGCGTTCGAGGAGTCCAATTCAAATATAAAATATAGGTCACCAACCGCTCAATGCCGCGGAAATCGTGTATCCATATTAATTTGAACAAAACAAATATATATATTTATATATATATTCCAATATTTTCAACAGTCCAATTTTCGAAAAAAAATAACAAGTAATTTGGAGTTTAGAATGAATAATTATCGACAAAAAGTGTATACTATACGATAATGCAAAAAAAAAACGATTTTTTGAAAATTTAACTCTGAGACGATCCCTTAAGGCCTGAGTACAAAGCTTTTTCCGTGATGCTTTCGAAATGCGGAATTGGGTCGTGAAAATGGAATTTTTTGAATTTCTGTTACAAAAACTTTATCCCGAATGACTCGTATATGACTAAATATATTGCGTGATATTTGTATGTACCAGTGGATCGCTGGAATGCTTTCAAGAAATATAGTTGCTGGGATATAATTCTGTCATGCAACGTGCGCGAATTCAGATTTAGATCGGCGACCCTGCTCAAGTCCTCTATAAAGGTTGCAACGCTATTGCAAGATCAAATAAAATTCATCCGAGCAAAGTATTCGGTACATCCCTGAGTCATTCACATCGCTCTAACAAAAGTGTTTTATTTTTATATATTACAAACTACCAAAGATGTTCCACAAACGTGAAAATTCTAAAAATATTATCTCAATATTTTTATCTATTTGAATATCTTTTTTCATCCTACACTTCTGAAAAGTCAGCGTATACGGGCTGATTTTCCTTCGCTCTTTCGTTTTTATTTATTTCATTTTTGTTTCGATATATATTTTAAAAATAATATATATTTTTTATTGTAATTTTGTACATATAAAATATATATACATTTTTATTTTTGAAAGTAATGTATATTTATTTATTTATCGATATCTGTAAATATTGATAAATAAATAAATATCCGTTACGTAAAAAATGAAAAATGTGATACGACTGATTCGTTAGTTGGCAACTTTTAGTTCAACCGGAAGGGCTTGCGCGTAAACGTCAACTTCCAAAATGTCATTTATCGTTTCATCGGCAAACATTCGTATACCGCACCGATAGAACGCGTTTCGACCCAAACAATTACGTCTCTCCAAATTCCATCAAACAGAGCGAACTTTTGTCCAACAGAATGAAAAGTTTCATCGATTGGAAAATAAAACGTTTCAAACTCAATGGTCATGCGTAAACGACGAACTTTCGTAGACAAGATTTACCTTGAGCAGGAGCTGGTAGTCGTTGATGCGTTGTATCGGAAGCTTAAGGTGCTCCGAAACGCTCTTGTCGTCTCCGAGGGTCTGGCTCAGCTCCTGAAGATATGAAACAAAAGAAAATTGTTTCGTGAGCGTGATCCAAGTGTGGTAAAACTCGATTAATCCATACGGTACAATGTAACAATTGAAGAATAGAAACAAAAAAATGGCAGATATAAAATCGAGGATTAGACTGTTAAAAATGAAAAATTCGGAAGCGAAAGGTTAAAGGGGGAAAAGTGGATCGATCGAAAGAGATCTAACTTGGCCGGTTGAACGACAGGCTACGCATCAGTTGTCCAAAAAAAAAAAATAAATAAATAAAACGAAAACGCTCGTCCCCTTAACAATTGTTTTCCTACCTAAAGCGATTGAACGATACGCGATGCGGCAAAATTCGACCGATCCGGCAGCCCGTCGGTCGAACGAAGACATTGACGCGCGTAAACACGCTAAATCGTAAAAACAAAGTCAGCAACTATTATTTCACGGTAAAGCTCTCTCTATCTTCGCGTTTTCCTAACGCCCGGATTACTTTGAGGCCACCTCGGTGAAGAAGAGAATCGCTCGGATCGTTTATACGTTGAATGTTGGATTTAACGATACCGCGTAAATAATTGTTCGTTAGGATGTCCGAGCACGAAAACGTCGGGGTCTATTGGGGTAACTCGACACCGCGAGTAGCGAGCGAAACAAGGGGAGTAACGGGGATATAGCAGTGGCCAAACACACGGTAGTTGTATTTTTGGCGCGAGTTAACTCGAGGCCTGCATTGACACACAAGCCAGACGACGAGGAAGAGAGAGACAGAGAGAGAAAAAGAGAGAGAGAGAAAAACCGAGTGAAAATTAAAGAGACGTGAAAAAGCGTGCTCGAAATACGAAGATTCGCGGGAGAATAGTTGACGTCGCGACGACGTCGGAGCTTCCTCACGCCCTTTCGATTACTACACCGATCGAAGCGCTACCGTTAATTCGTAGACCACTTTGGTCGCGGCTGCTTTTTTCCTAACGATGACGACGATGAAACGATGATTGTTTCGTCACGTTTTCGACTACGAAGATCCGGACACTCGGAAACGTGGATACACATAGACACTGACACACCTTTTAGGCTGAGACGGCTATCTAACTAGCTATACGTAGATCCACTGTGCTCTCGGTGGTTCGAAGATGTCGATCGAGTTGCTCCTCGCAGACTGGATCTGCGCTGCCAATGCTCAAGAACAAGAAAGAGGAGGAGAAGCAGGAGGAGGAGGAGGAAGAAGAAGAAGAAGAGGAAGAAGAAGAAGAAGCAGAGCTGATGGTCGGTGGTTCATCCCAAAAGCTTTGTGAAACGAAGAACGCTCAGGCCAATACGGCTACCGTCTATACTTAGACGATGAAGAAAACTCGGATAGTTAACTGACCACTCACAGACGAACGCATACGTATTTTCCTCCGTCCGTGTGTGTACATAACTCATGCGGATATCTCGCGTTTCCTAGTTGTTTCGCGTATGCGATCGTTGTAAACAATATACATATAAATATGTATATAACGTGTGTCCGCGTATAGGTAGCTTCGCGCAACAGAGTATAAACGTACATAGAGCTACTAAATAAACCACCAAGTTTTCCTACTGCTCCAGTGATCCAGTTACAAATTGCCAAGCGATGGCGCTTTCGGTATAAACGTTCAATCATTTTTTCGTGTCTTTTTAATCAACCGAGATACATTTGACGAAACGCTCCGAAAAGAAATCCATCGAGATTCCTTCGCTTCGCGTGGTTAACGCGAATCAATCTAGCGGCGGATTAATTAACGATCAATATTTTATATCATCAGAGATTTTTACGCGGTTTGTGAAACGTGTGGATATTTTTATGGTTTTCATTGTGATAATGGTAAATCATTTAATAATATATCGTAAATATGACTTTTTTTGTAAAAAATTTCATTTACAAATGTTTCGTCGCTTTCCAATTGTTCGAGAAAAACGACAAGGGTTTGTTTCGAATTATTTCTATTTCCTGATGAACATTGATGTGACCGGATTGTCATTCGATTGACACGTGTTAAAACGTCTTCGCGTAGTCGTTCAACTTCCGGTTATCGGATTATTCAATTCAAGAGATTTAAAGGACCATACGCTGAAATGGAAAAGTAACGAGAGACAGAGAAGCTTCCTATCCGGAACTACGACGGCTGACCCCAAAACATCGATGGAGAATCAAATCCCAACAGTGTGACTAAAAAACTTGACGCGGAAAGCTCACCACGATTTCTGGCCCGTAATCATTCGCCACCATTGACACACTCGACCGGATAAAAATACCACAATATTCCCGATCAAACAAAACTTCCCGATTTATTCTTTTTGTCACCAATTTTCATTGAATTTTAGAAACTCATCTGAATAATTCGTACCCACAGGATGCAAAATTTAATTTCCCAATGGAATCTCGTCTGGTAACAAGCGATTTATAAACCAAAGCGGATACAGTGTATTGGCATTTTTTTTTAAATTTAATTTCTTGAAAAATTTCTTCTCGATCGGTAAACGAGCAACGATTCTCAAAATGTCGACGAAAGACTTTCAAAAAAATCGAAGAAAAATTGAGAATTCGGTATTCGCTCGGTCTCGTACGATGAATGGATTGCGACGAATTTTTGGCTTTCGATGATCGAGAATGCGAGACCTGTCTCGAAGAACTAACCGTTGATTGATAAGAGGGAACCTTTATTTTACTGCTTTTTCTTCTCTTTTCGAGGATCCCGCGAATCGTCGGCGGTCCATTGGCCGTGTTCGAGCATCCAACAGCGATGGAAGATGTCGAAGCGTTTAAAAATAGCTCGCGTTATTTTCGTCTCTGGATGGACGCCCGTTCGCCTCCACCGTTATGTAATTGTTAGATTTTTGCTCGCTTATCTATCTATCCGTATATAACACACACGTTGCGCGTATCAAACGCCATAATCGTTCTTCTTCATTCGCGCTCTTTTCCCATCATTTTTCACCGTTTCGAAACTCCGTAATTGCCAATTTTTTTTTTTTTCGTCAAAAAGAAATGTTGGCAGCTCTCGCTTATTCTTTGTACTATTTAAAATTGAATTTTTCGTTTCCAAGAGTAACATTTTTTTCTTGATCGTTTATTCGTGAGAATTTCCGAAAAAAAATTTTGATCGACGGATCTCGTGCAGCCTCGAGGACGAAAGACGGGGAAACCAACGAAGAGCTTCATCGAGTTATTGGCGGGACGCCCTTCGAGCATCCGCAAATTTTCTATCCTCGATACGAATTTCTTCGATCTCTTTTACCCTCGGTTTCGCGAGCTACGCTCGGGCTGCTCTCGGTCGATCGACTCTTAATCCTCGTTCCCGAGAGCTCCCGAGAACGTTGCGGCTCGTTGCGGAAGCTCCCTCGCGTTCCAAAGGTAACAAGAAATGTTTGCTAGCTACTCTACCAGCTGCCAACCGACTTTTATCGCGCGAGAAACGGTCTACCTTACCGATAATCCATATTTGCCGCGCAGTTCAAACAAGTACCGCTCAAATTCATTTATTTATCTCTGCTGTTGGATACGTCGTTTCCCTACTTTTTTTTGATTTAATAAAAAAAATATAAATTTGTATATTTATATAGTTGTATACGTTATACGCTAATGATCAGAAAAACTGTTTTTTTTTAATTCGAAGATGGATAAATGTAGATTGCGTGAGAAAAGTTAAGGGATCGTTTCAGTGTGAAATTTTCAAAAATAATTGTTTTTTGCATTATCGTATAGTATGTTCTAAACATTGTATCAAATTTTTAAATCGAAATTCAAATTATTACGGTCGCTACAGCGTTTCTTGTAGAAAGGGAACGGAGCGGGACTACGCGGGACTATAAACGCGTTTTTTTTTTGGAATGGTGTTTTTCAAAACGGTCTCCACTCTCAAAGGAAGAATTTTGAAGATATCTATTTCCAATTTTGAGAGAACATTTTTAACGTCATTCTCTATCGCGCCATGTAGGTTTTTTTAAATTTTTTTTCGAAATTTGACAAAATGGCGGCGGTTTGAAGAAAAAGTATCGAATTTGGCCCTTTTTTCGACAGTTTTTCGTACAAAAAATAGGAAGATTTAAAAAAAAAAGCTTCCATAGCGCGTTAGAGAATGACGTTAAAAATATTCTCTCAAAATTGGAAATAGATATCTTCAAAACTCTTCCTTCGAGATTGGACACCGTTTTGAAAAACACCATTCCGGGAAAAATGCGTTTAAAGATTGTAGTCCCGCGTAGTCCCGCTCTTTTCTACAAGAAACGCTGTAACAACCGTAATAATTTGAATTTCGATTTAAAAATGTAAGACAATGTTCAGAACAGACTATACTATATGATAATGCAAAAAAAAAAACGATTTTTTGAAAATTTCACACCGGGACGATCCCTTAAGGTTGATTACATTTTTTAATGAAATATACTCAAATATCGATATTGCAAAAGTAAATGAAAAAATGTCAAGATCAAGTCTTGTCCAAGGTGTCCTCAGCCCCGCCGTATTGCCCGGAGTTCCGGTATTCTCGGTGCCACCGCCGAGCCGCCAAGCCGTCCAGATTAACTCCCAACAATAAACGCCCCAATCGAGCACAGAGGGAAATAATTGTCAACGATTTTGATTAATTTGACGTGTCTGCTGATAATGACTGCTAGAGATTGGTTCGTTCGTGTGGGATGAAGCGAGCCTATACCCAAATCGAAGCTATAAGAGAAAGTCGAACCGGTTAAAATCCTTCAGACTCGTATTATGCCTCCCAGCAACGTTTCCGCCCTACTGTTTTTCCTTTGCTTTCTTTTCGTAAGTTTGATCGAAAATAGAGATTGCTCGTTACGAAATATAAAAATAATTTAAACGTCTCTGAATCGTGATTAGTTCGAAATGGATTTTTTTTTGGGTTGAAGTATATCGACACGTTGGTCCAGTCGGGAAAGCTCCGAAAGGTTGATCGTGGGTTTGAAGATCGTAGCGATGACGTGGCAAGTGGAAAGTCTCAAATGGACTCAACCCGCGACAGCAGAATCGAAAGATTGATGGAGAGAAGCGAAAAATATGTTCGGTTCGGTTCACCTAGCGAATATCCCGAGTCTAGTGATTCGAAGAGACGAGAAAAAACGCCTCGTCTTCAAACGAGACGAAAATTCGATACGTCGGAGAATAAAAACCGTCCGGTTCATCGGAAGAAAAACGAACATCGAGGAAGAAAGTTTTACGAGCGATCGTCGGGAGTGGATGCGAATCGTGACGAAACTCCGAAAAATTTGGATTCACAAAGTAATACAACGAATACGAATGATTGTTCGACGAGTCAGATATCAGGATCGAAAGGATGCTTGCCATCGAAAGAAAGACAGAAACGTCAAATTAAATTTCTATCGAAAGTGAATACGAATGGAATTGCGATCGGAAATGGTAATACGATTGGGAATGGGAATGCAACCTGTAATCTCTGCAACCAGCCGTGTATTTGCGATCTTCTGGAATTGCTTAATCAAATTGTCCTTCAATGGCCCAGTTCGTGGTCCTTTCAATGGCCTTTTTGGTACGCGGGATGAATACTTTTTCATATGAATTTATCAATTCAACCCTTCGCTTGCATTTTATGATTATCATTGGTATCTCGTAACCGAGTACTTTTGAGTAATATTTTCAAAAAGAAAAACATCTTTTTAAAAAGAGAGTTTTAAAAAAAGTTATTTAGTTTTCGTTTCCTGGACGGAAATCAAATGAACAGTTTTCAAGTCCGAGTAGCAGCTTCGTATAGAGAAATAAAAATAATTGTCGTTAATTACAATTGAACGTTCATTGCGGATATGAAATTTTGAGATTAGGATTTTTTTTTCTATTTGCGGGTGGAACGATTCGCGTCTGGGTGTAACGTTTTTTGAAATATCGTCTTAAAAGAGAAGACAAATCATTGGTTTAATAATTTAAATACGTTTAAACTGTTATTTTGGTACAGACCTCGAAATATTCTCGCACTTGGTCATTCCTCAGTAAGAATTCCTGTGAGGCCGGCTCGTCTCGGCAGTAAGCCACGTGTTTGTCGAAATCTCTTTCCTTCGATAGATCAAACGAATGATAATTATAACGAAGCAAAATCACGCGTGAGTTGATAATTCGAGATTTTTGAAACGTGTACTCACCAATCTCAAAAATGTTTTTCCGAGCATACGCGGCTGATCGGCATAGTACTTGACGCCCTCGATGAGTACCCTGCCAAACGATCTAAGTAAGAAAAGTATTAATCTCACGCCGAAAAAAACACTGTTACGTGCTCAAAACACATCGTATTTCTGACAGGTCGTTGGATACGTTCGTTAAAAGTCTCGTCGATCCGTCAACGTATTAAGAGAACGTCACTGCGAATGATTGCACATTTTTCGGTAAATATACCGAGCGGAGAATCCAAAACGTACAAATTTAATTTTTAAGATAGTTTTCTCAAAATTAATAAAAACGAAACGCTTTCGAATACATCGGGACAAATTTGATTCATAATACACTATAAAATGTATTTATAGGTCTTGTTTAAATAAAAAATCAAATGGGTCTACAATTTGTCAGGAATAAAATAATCAATATAATCGATCATTGTTTTAGTTGATTTTTATGGCTGATCCGGTCATTTTTATGGAGTCTATTTTGAGGCCATTTCTCATCGGCTGCTCCATTTCTGTTATTCAGAATATGCCACATTGAGAATTCTCATTTTTGGAAAATAGGAAGCGTTCTAGCCGATACTGGAAGACCGATTCGTTATAATTACGTAACGTTGTTTCCGCAATCGTTCTAAGTCGAAAAAGTGATGTTGAACAATGAGAATGATTAACCGCGAGTGATAAATCGGTATTTTGTATGTAGTTATAGAACACATATGAGGATGAAGGATCGTTGAAAATTATTTCCTTCGGTTCGTTCGTGACATCTAGTACAGTCTTTTGTTGGAAAAAACAAATGACAAAACAATTCCAAATCCCAATTTGACAAATCACATAACGAGGATGATAAAAAAAAAGGTCAGTAGAGATGACGAAGAGGAAATCTTGAATTTTGACTTACGTAACTTCGGATCCGATAGCTGAGAGATAAAAGTTTCAATATCTAACGGTTGTCGTGTAAATTGTAAGTATCGTGAGACTTGCCAATGTGGATTTGTGATTTGTATAAAAATTGTATTTTTCGTACAGACAGTGATAAAAAAAAATATTGTATTTCGTAAAGTGTTGAAAATATTCTGTCCTCTGTGCAATTAAATATCAGATGTACGTTTCGTGTTTCGCTTTGAATGGTAAATTAATATTTATTGGTGATGTACGTAATACCTACGTGTTATGAAAGTCAGCGATTTGTTTGAGATTCGTGAAGATTATTTCTTTATTGTCGCGAACTATCCTGGGGACTCCGGAAGTGTCAAGTGGTTTCAGATATCTCTCCACTACCAGCTGTATGTCCCTACCGAACTCCTCTTCCGTCTCGACCAATTCTTTCACCACGGCCCTGTAATAAATAAAACAATATTATTCGGTCCACTGTTATTGATTCATCCGTGATTGTTTCATTCATCCAATGGATTCAAGATAATGAGTTTCGTTTGTATCAATTGTAACTTTTTAAAAATTATTATCTAAATTGTCATTATAAAACTAAATACTTCATTTTTAAAAAGTTTTCGAACGTTCATTGTTGTTTGAGAGTAGTGAGCAGATTTTTAGATTTTCCAATAATAACAAATAGAACAATAACGTACTCTCTACGGTACTGCGAGTCCTCCGGACGATGTTGGCTCGTCAGGGTTGAACTATCCTCACTGAGGGCCGTTTGCATAAGTATCGATACCGGCAGCCATCCCTCGCGTCCATCAATTTTTCGGACCAGTGCTCTAAAGCAAAATTCCGAAAAAAAAAACGAATTATTATAAATTTTCAATGGCCGTGAATGCATTTTGTTTTTTTTTTTCGTTATCATTTCTATCTACGTTTGTACCTTAGCGAATTTTTACAAAAATGTTTGATCTTCTATTTATTTTACTGAAACGAGAATTTCGTAAACATTTTTTATAAAAACATACATCGTTTTGGGGAATCATTCCGTTTCCAAATGTTTGCTCCCGATGAGTCTTTTATTTTGAAATAATACAAAATTTAATTATCGCAACAAAAAAGAGACACCCATGATAGCTGCAGAGTTTTATTCGACGGATGAAGAAAAACATTTTAATATTTGTATTATAATCGCTGTTGAACTTTTGACCAAGCAAAAAACTGGTTTGACGTTTGTTCAATGGAGGATCCGTGAAATTCGCGCAAGCTAGGTACCTATAAGTGGCGTAAAGTGTAGTCATTCGTCCGGATTTAAACTGACGTTACCGCTACTGCCCACGTGTTCCCGTCTATCTTTAACTTTTATCTATACGAGTATGATTAAAGATGAGAGTAAAATAAACGATCGCATATATTTTCATCGGATGTGTATTCGACGTTTCCGAGCCTGACCTACATCCTTCATTTTTCCATAAACAAACAACCTTCTTTTAAACATTCAATTTTCAATGAAATATGAAAAACGCTGAATTCGAAACGTGCCATGAAATTTGGATAATTGATATTTCAGCTATAAATTTCAGTACGTTTCGACAAATTATTCGTGTACCATTTTTTTATTCATTGTGTATGACGATTCGTTAAAAAAATTGATGGCAATTATTTCCGGTTGTCAGTGGCCGTTCCTGTCAAATTTCTTGTGAGTTACAGTAGACTTCCATAAAGAATATTCTAGCCTCTTATGAAGTTGGCTCAAATGGATGCGATCCAAGAATGCCGTGCTACCGGTCTCGCTAAATGATTTGCGATTTTCTACGGCAAATGTTTTCGTCACTCTGCCAAAATGACGAAAACTTCGCGGGCAAGATCGGTGATTTTTCGTGGCAGTTTTCGCGACGTCTTGAATCTCACATTTATTTATGATTAATCGTTTGAGATAACGTACAGCCGGCTTTCTATTTTCGAAAATTCTGTTTCATTTATTGGAATATCACACGAGGATTTTTCGTCTTCCTCGTTGTCACATTTCGCTACAGAGTTGGTGGTTCCCACGCTTGTCTCTCATTTTCGCGACAGGGATAAACACGTTTCTTTTTCATCCCATAAATTTATTAGCTGGAACGTAGCATTTTTTCGCGATATACTTGCTATTTCGTCGAATAAAAATTGATTTGAAACGTTGGTCACGCAAAACTGTAAGAACACCAGCCGATGGGATTTCCAATTGGTCTTATTAATTTTCAAATTGCTTGTTTAATTAAACTACTGAATTAATGACTGGCAGCGTTCACTCCGGTAGTTGGGCAGACCAAGACCGCGATTATTTGTTAAGTTGCGGTCGACGCTAACGCTTTTACCGGCGGCACGTTACGTACACGATATTCCAATAAAAATGTTTAACGACCCGATCAATCATGGGAACATCGAGCGAAACCGCAAAGGAATTGAGGTAAGCGGCTTTGTTTTCGTTCCGTTTTCTACCTAATTTTCGTATCTCTATTTCACTCCGGCTGACCCCACCCCACCCTTTTTGATAATTAAAAAATTTTTATCGCTAATCATCCTCCGAAATGCGAGTGAAAATCATTATTTTTTGTTGTTGTTCTCCATTGGCTCGAATTTAGTCGTGAATAAAAATTACGGGCTCGTGAAATTTCCATAAATATTTCGCGATCCTTTTATGAACCCGAAATATTTATATTCACTCGTGGTGGTAAATAATAAATTTCAAAAATGGAAAAATTAATCAAATGTGAAAAAATGTTCATGCTTCGACCCATTTGTTTCGTTTTTTTAATTCAGTTACATTTTCAACCACGAACGATAATGGATAAATGAATAGAAAATTTCTAATCAATAATTGTTCACGATCAACGAAAGTATTGTTGATTTTGTGAATTTTGACACGGGTGTAGCGTGTGATCGAAGGTAAGATCCAAAGCATTCGAGGATCAGGCACAGCTGATGTCGAGTGATGCAAGTGCGTCTGCAGAAATAGCGCTCAACCGCAAACTTCCGCAGCTCCGTGCTTCCCTCTCCGTCTCCCTCTCGCTTTTCTTATTTTCCTTTGACTCGATATTTTTTTCGAGTTGCAGCGAAACGAGGAAAATCTCTGAAAATCCCTGTCGACCTCGTCCGGTTAAACGAGATGTGCAATTAGAAATGATGACTCTTTTGATGGAAGCTGGAATTTGCTGGAGATCGAGGGCGAGTCTGATCTTTCAAAGAGTCTGCGCTGAATTTGAACAGAGAAGTTCTTTATCGTCATATTTATTCGCGAGGGAATAAAGATTTTACTTGTTAGCTGCATGTTCCCGAACAAACCCATGACTTTCAACGTTTCCATATACGCGGGCTGCTACAAACGAATTCCTCCGGAATGTCACCCTCGAATCATCATTTTTACCAACTCTCGGTGTCGTAAATTCCAGACGAAATATATTGCGACACTAATGAAACGTTTAATGAGGATTGCAATTTTCTGGCTGTTTCAATTCTTACCTCTTCATTTATAGCGACGGAAAATCTAATAAAGTATTACGGGCTCGGCTGGTAGATTTTTTCAAAATTAAATATATTCTACGAAAGTGTATCGAAGGAACGCTGGATTATGAAAAGAAGTGCATTTTTTAAAATTAAATAACGGGATCAATTTTTTGTTTATTTCTTAAATAAATTCGGATATAACATTTTCTTTAACGTTTGTTTCTCATTAGAAATTCAAAAAGCAATAAGTATGTTATGTAAAAAAAGAAACGAAAAATATTTGACGTACATTATTTATTAGTAGTTTGATTACAATAAGATAGTATAATTAATGTCGTTTAGCAATAAATATTTGGCATTCGTACGTTGGTCAGGCCTCCAAACGCAATACACCCGATCATGCAGACGATCGTATCTGAAAGATTCCAAATTTATGTAAATTTATGTTATTATTGCAATTTCTCGATCGTCTTCATCAAATTTCGAAGGTAAACATCTTTTTTTCACGAATTATACGCTGCCAATTTGTATTAAAAAATGACGTAAATTAAAAAATAAATAACTCGCACTTACCTGCGTACGGTAAGTTAGTTTTATCGCCGACCTGACTACTTTATCCTTTGTAACTCCGGCTCTGATATCTTCAGTAAACTTTTTACCAATTCTCAAAACTACGGAGAAAAATCAGCACTAGAAAGCAATATCTGCTTTCCCATAATGATATCTGACGAACAGTTTTTTTTTTCGCCGACGAGTTTTTGTTGTACTTTGGTTATAATCGCGTTTACATACCTATGGATATCGCAGTCAGATTGTGATCGCGCGATCGATCGAGATCGAGGATCGGCGTGTTTTCTTCGTGGTCGTACCGACAACTTGTGTCTCGCGGCCGAATTGTCCAGACGTTCGCCGATAACACCCACCTCTAAATCTGGGTCCATCTTCAATTTCCTACAATCGTTTTATTCCTTTTGTTTTATCGATTTTCTTATCAAGTTCGAATATCCGTTGAAGCTATTTGTTACAATGACAATTAATCGGCCGTCGCTAATCTTCTCTAGATAGTACACACGAAGTTCCATTCCGTATTAGTTTCAAGCGTAGCTCCGACGCGCTCTCGTTTTTATCTTTCGCACTATCGATTACTGATGCAACCTCGCGTTTGCTGTTTTGTTATCATGAAAAAGTGATCGGAAAGAACGCGAATTTAAGGGATCGTCTCAGTGTGAAATTTTCAAAAAATCGTTTGTTTTTTGCATTTTTGTATAGTATACAGTGTTCTAAACGTTGTTTCAAATTTTTAAATCGAAATTTAAATTAAATCGAAAGGGAACGGAAATGGTGTTTTTCAAAACGGTGTCCACTCTCAAAGGAAGAGTTTTGAAGATATGTATTTCCAATTTTGAGAGAACATTTTTAACGTTATTCTCTATCGCGCTATGGAGGTTTTTTATTTTTTTAATTTGACAAAATAGCGGCGGTTTGAAGAAAAAGTATCGAATTTGGTTCTTCTTTTCGACAGTTTTTCGTTAAAAAAATAAGAAGATTCAAAAAAAGCTTCCATAGCATGATAGAGAAGGACGTTAAAAATGTTCTCTCAAAATTGGGAATAGATATCTTCAAAACTCTTCCTTTGAGAGTGGACACCGTTTTGAAAAACACCGAGAAAAACACGTTTAAAGATTGTAGTCCCGCTCCGTTTCCTTTCTACAAGAAAAGCTGTAGCGACCGTAATAATTTAAATTTCGATTTAAAAATTTGAAAGTATGTTTAGAACAGTGTACGATAACTAAAAAAAAAAAACGATTTTTTGAAAATTTCCCACTTGGACGATCTCTCAATTGGCTACGTGATGACTACACTATTTTTAATTGCAGGTATTAGGTAATAACAAATATTATTAATTCTGCGAATTAATAGCGAAATTATGGAGTAACGACAAGTGCCATGAAAAAGGTATTACCTCGAAGTAATACGTAATAACTGTCGACAGAAATTTCCTTTGGCTAGTTATTTAATTTCATTCCTGCGAAGAGCGTCGTATCGCGGACTACATTCGTATTACCCGGTACGTTTTGAAAACGTCTGTTTGGAGTCTTCAGTAGAAATCGGATTATCGTAAAAATCCGAGTTTCCGTTGAGGCGATTATTATCAACATTCATCTCGTAAATAACAGCGCTTTTAACGTAGAGCCAAAATGACCAAGACTCAATTCTGTCTCTTAAACGTACGTAAAGAAAACATTATTCGCGGGTGGAGTTCGAGTCGAGTATATCTGTATGGAGGAGACGTGACGCGAGACTCGTCACACAACTTGATCGGTCGAGACTGTGCAAACGACTGTTGACGGGCGTAAAAATACAAGACTGAAAATAATCGTCGACCGCATACAGGGATCAACGATAATACAGAGCGTACGCTGTCGGACCCCGATTTCCTACCACCCTCCTTCTCTGCCATCACCGTTCGTTACTCGATTTACGAGAGCCTCCGATCCTTCTTTCAAACTTTATCATCGACTACCACGTTTTATATTTTCCAACCTCAATTTCTTTTTCCTCGGCTCCCACGATTCTTTTTTTACCGTCAGTAACGTTGCCGAACGGTTTCAAATGTTTGTCCCAATAAAAAATCCGTACTTTCTACAGACGGGCGCGCACAGTCACTCGTATGTCGAGCCTCACAATTAACTTTATTTTTATTTTTCAACATTCGAAGAAATTCGTAATATCCGTCGGTCCAGAGGTATCCTCAAAATGAATTTAGACCGAGGATTTTTCCCTTTTTATTTTCAGAATTCCCAATACGCAGTTTGTAGTTATTACTTTTTTGACGGACATCGGCGAGGTGAAGATTCGGTGTATAATTAACTTTTGCGAAAGACGACTCAAGGCTGAACACTTTTTGGCCCACATTGTCGCTGCAAATTAGTAGCTCGAAAATTTTAAAAGCGATGCAGTGTTGTTAAAATGAACGTTTAATTAAGATAAATAAATATTGATGATAGAATTGAACATTAATCAATATTGATATATATATATATATATATATATATATATATATATATATATATATATATATTGCTGCACGATTGAAATTATAGCCTTAAATGTTTCAGTAAAGTTTTAGTCCTACTGATATTACCAATTAAAAATTACACAGCTCGATATTACAAATATCAACTTTGAGTTTGTACGATTTTTAAATGTAGAAATAGTCTTTATATTTAAACAATTTTAGATATAAAAATAGCAATTTTTGAATATTAAAATTGCCTAAAGATTTTGGTCAATAATCCAAAATCTTCAGGTTCATTCGTTAGAAACACTTTATATAAATTTGTATGATCGATCTAGTTGCGACGATTGTCGTGGGAAAGGCCAGACCAGCCAGACGTGATTCAAAAACGTTCTTCTAATTATGCAAATCATGATGGCTGTTAATTGGCCAAAGGAGTGTGCAAAGTACTACGATGAAATCGATGCACGGGGCACTCAGGGGATAAATTTGCTGAGCGGCTCAAAAATAAACTCAGGATATTACTGCTGCTGCTGATGCTGCTGTCGCTGCCACTGGTGCGACTGGATTCTTACGAGGGGCGAAAGTCACAGATTTAACGCATAAACGTCATTTTACTTTCATCGAAAACTAATGATTCGTTATACGAATTCAATTTCGTGGCTTAAAAAACAGTTGGCATAAAACGCAATCTATGTATAAGAAAAACGACGTCTCGATGAACAAATGAGATTCGCTCGCTTTTGTTAAAAAATATTTTGTTAATAATAAGCTTATGAAAGATGCTCGAAAATCGATAAGCTTTTAACGCGACGTACGTTTCAACTGTTTACAATCAAACCCGTGCATGTTGTTTTAAACAAACGCTGAAAAAAAAACAATAAAAAACAATTTGCATTAACAATAAATTTTAATTTTGTTACTCACTTGGTAGAGTCGTGTAAATAATCGACTGCTTCGACGATGTCGCCAACATTCACGGAAAATCCATCATCATCCGTAGCCACGTAGTCCTTGACGACGATAAAATTTTCCACGGATTTCTGAAACGTCAACAGACGTGGTCGATATAAGAACGTTCATCAAGAGATATCCTTACGCGAAGCGTCGCGCCATTGTCTCCTGGCGTATGATTCACTTCGATCTATTCAAAGTCCGGAAACTCATTTGTCATTTATAATTGGATATCTTTGTGAGAATTGGCTGAAAATATCACGCTTTTGAGTAATAAGCTCGCAAGATGGAAAACGGATGTTGCGTAAGACGGGACAGCAATTTTCAAAACGGTCGTGGCCATCTTTGCGTATCAACTATAAAAGTTGAATTATTGCAAGTTGGGCAAAAGTATCAACTGGACGGCGTTGCAAATACGAGAACGGAGTATATAGCGATAAAATTGCTTTTCTCGTGTTTTTTTGTCAAACTTTCAATTCCTCCTTTTTATGACTTTACTATTATCGCTGGAAATATTTAAACCCTGGATCGCTAATCGAGCGATTAAAAAAAAACTTTTAAGAGTATTCCATAAGGATCGTCTCGGTGTGAAATTTTCCAAAGGAAGAGTTTTGAAGATATCTATTTCCAATTTTGAGAAAACATTTTTAACGTCATTCTCTATCGCGCTATGGAAGCTTTTTTTATATCTCCCTATTTTTTTACGAAAATCTGTCGTTAAAAGGGCCAAATTCGATACTTTTTGTTCAATCGCCACCATTTTGTCAAATTTCCAAAACAAAACTCCATACCGCTATAGCGGCTTTCCTACAGGTTAATAATCTTTTTGAAATTTTTGTTTCACATAAAAATTGCGGCCGCAATCGTGCACATCGTACACGACCTTTTTTTAAACGTGTCATTTCAACAATTTATTTTATTATTATATACTAAACAAATGAACTTAAAAAAAATCATTTTGTATTCGGCATGGATGTATTTATTTACTAAAAAAAAACTAGACCGCTTAGTTTATTACAAAATAAAATTAAAAAATCGCGAAAATCAGTGATTTTTCGAAGGGTCACACTGAGACGATTCCATAACGAATTCCGGGGGATCGAATAACAATTATTTTCGCGTTGCTTTCACCGATGCAAATTTCAACCGGGCGCATATTCCCAATGACGAGGAAATTACAATTCCGCCGTAATGGAAAAGCTATGCTGCCTCGTAAGTGAGCGATGACAGTTTCGGGATTTCACAGTGATGAACGTTGATCTCTGGAATAACTCATACGGTGGGGGCGGAGGATGACGCGAATCCGAATTGCGAGCCCAGGCATCAACGTACACGAGTATACGGAGTAACACTCGTGCTCACGACATGACATTTCCAATTCCGGATTGGTTAGTTCTATTTCGGATGTTCCTATACTTGTACCAGTCTCCGCGAATTAACAAGTGGTTTTAACCGCTGCTTCGAATGATTGGGGAAGCTTCCGTGCGACAAAATATCGTGCACTACTCGTCTTTCGGTTGATGCACATCCGTTTAAAAAAAATTCATCCTACCAACTAAATTCGATCTGTGCCTGTCGATTCGAAGAACAAAAAATTCAATATGAACAAAAAGTTTCAATATGGAATAAAAAAAATAATAATTTTACAACATTTCGCGAAATTCCAGGAGTTTATCACTATATTGTCTTATATTTGTGAATGGTTCACGAAAGATGAAAGAATACGTTGAGTAAGTAAAAAAAAAAAAATACTTATCATAATTGCAACGTTAGATTTGTCGGATGATTATTTAAATATTTTCTAATCAAACGGTTGTGTGTGCAAAAATGCAACGATGCTAGAGGGCACGATCCATAATATAGGAAAATACAGTAATATTAAAATTCAAAAAAATAAGGAGTAATCCAATTGTCAAATTATTCCGATTTTTATCGAGCTAACTAAAAAAAATGATTAGTGGACGAATGAAGGTGTAGTTGCGAAAGAACGCGTACTCGCGTTCGCAGTCCCGAAGCGCGATGAAATTTTTGAAAAACGTCCAAGCTCAAGACGAGGTGAAACAAAGCTCGCGCTTCGGAAGATTGGCTACCAAGAGCGAAGCCCCGAGAGGCTTGTCACCATAAGATTAATCGAACGATATAAACGGGGAAGCGACGGATTGTGGCGAGATATTTGATTGTCCGCGTAAAGCATTACCCTGTCGCAAGAGCGGTCCGTGCAGAGGCTGCTGAGCTTGCGAAAGCTCGGAGTGTTTTCAGGGATGGAGGATATTTCTTCGGTCGAATCGGAGGTCTTGGTTGTCGGCCCGTTGATCCCTTGTTCCCAGTGTTGGCTGAGTTGATGATCGTCTCTGGGCGCTGAGTTACCGTTGCGAAATTCATCGATGCTGAGGGTGGAGGCGATCGAGGTGCTACCAACGGCGAGTGAAGGAGTGAGAGAAGTAGCGAGGGACGGAGGGAGGTCAGCGTCGAAGTAATCCTGATCACCGGCCACGGGACACGCGTACATCGAGAAGCGATGAGCGGCGGGTCTGTCGAGTCGCAAAGCGGAGAATACGTGCAACGGCTTGAAATACGTAATCCCATCCTCATCGAGTACGGTGTAAGCGACTTGACCAGTGAGAACGGCCCTCGATGCCTCTCGCGGCACAACAGCTTGAATTCCCTGTTTCAGTATCATAAAAATCTTGGAGCCTCCGCGACTACGTCTCATTAGAAACTCTTCCATGGCCAAGCTGTTTTCCGCGCGAAGCAGCGAGGACGGCACGTCGACTGAGGATTGGAGAGAATTTTCCTCGGGTACGATCATCAGAGCAGCGCTTTCCCTGACGAGAGTTCTCAGCCGTGGATCCGTTCTCGCGAATTCCGGATCGCTGCACAGACCACCCAATGCGCTAACAAATTCGGGCCTCTCTTCGGCCAATTTTCTCATAACGGTGAGACGCTTGAGTATGTCGAGGGAGAGCTCGTCACCAGCCAATACCTCGGTCGAGTCCTCGTCGCTTATCACCGCGAGTAGGCTACTCGCGGTCGATGACATTCCGAGAGCTCTCGCCAATCCTACAGCCTGAAGAAGAAGCTCTCGGACTTGCGCCCCCTCGTCGCTCAACAGTTTCTTCACCCGAATTTCACTCGATTCTCCGACTGCTTGGACGATCGCTTTGTGAAGTGTTTCCGTGGCTTCTCTCTCCGTAGCGACGGCTCCGACTTCCCGCGAGACTCTCCGCAATACACGTGACACCAGTTCCGGATCGCCACGCGAAACGTTTCTGAACGCCGAACCGACGATATCGGTACCCGCGTCCTCCTCCAAAACCGCTGACAATCTCTCCATTACCACCTCCTCCCTCAGACTCTCTCCAACGACCGTTGACCTCAAAATATCGATTTTATTGCCGGCGGAATCGAGAAGATCAAGCATAGCTTCTTGACAGAGCGCGGTACGATTTCGAGAAACGAGGAGGATCTTGGTTATTTCACCGAGTGATTCGTCTATCGAGGTCGCCGAATCCTGTCGCAGAACGACGTTTAAAGCTTCGCCGATCGATGACAAAACGCAAGACCGATCGAACGACTCGCCGTTTATCGATGAGTCTCTATCCTCGTTGCTATCGAGGATGGCCAACACTGCCGCCGCGATCGAACTTTTCACCGCTTCCTTCAGCCAATCGACACCGCTTCCGCCATTCTCGTTCCTCGGGTTCCCGTTGGAAACGACCGGAGACGACGATCGTTGTCCGTTTTTCGCAACGATCGCCGATCGTTCGAGTTGACGCTGCTTGACGATGTTACTCGCTAATTGGGATATCATTGATACGACTTGAGCCATTTGAACAGCCGCGTTCTCTCGCAGCCCTAGTCGATCGGCTATGACGAGGGCGTGTTCGAGCGCAACCGCCGTTGGGTCAACGTCCACATCGACGTTTGGCAAATTTGCCGGTAGTTCGCGACCTATGGACATTCCAGCTTCGGACAATTGTCGCAACATGCGACCGTCGATGCTCGTTTCTCCTTGAACGTGTATGCGAGATCGAGGATTATACCGAAGATGCTGGGGCGTCAGAAGGCTCAACTCTTCGGGGGTCACCTCGAAGCCCTGAACGGAAAATTCCATCTCGCCTTCGGGTGTATCGGTGAGATCCGGAGCGACGAAGCGTGGTCCTTCCTCGGTTTGGACGATGCGACCAGGCACGAAGGTAACCCCGTGTTTGTCGGATTCGACGACCCTTCCCGGAACGAATCTGGGTCCGTCCGAAGTTTCGACGACCTGTCCGGGCACGAACCGGGATCCCTCGTCTTCGGTCGAGATCACCTGACCCGGTATAAACGTCGGACCGACCTTCGTCTGGACTATCTGTCCTGGAACGAATCTCGGGCCGTCCTCCGTTTCCACCGTTTGTCCCGGTACGAATTTCAAGCCGCTTCGAGTCTCGACCGTTCGACCGGGCACGAATTTTGGTCCGGCGCTCGTGTCGACGACTTGTCCAGGCACGAATTGTTCGCCCTTCTCCGTCGTGACGACCTGACCTGGCAAAAAAGTATCCTCGGCCATAACTCCGGGCACGAATCGGGGGCTGTCCTTACCACCGCGTACCAACTGCCCGGGAACGATTCTCCTCCCCTCGGGAAGTCTCTTCGACCACGCTGGAATAAATTCAACTCCGTCGTCCGTTTGCACCATGTGACCGTAAATCTCTTGGCGCTGCAAGAGCGAAACGGCGCTCGCCGTTTTCGGATCGACCGGAATACCCGTGGGTGTCGCTTCCATAAATACCAACTCGTTTGTACCCTTCGCGGCTGCGAATTCGAAGCTGCTAGCACCTTCGTGGATCGTAGTCGTACCAGCGACGAATCTAACGCCCTCGCGAGTCTCGATCATCTGACCCTCGACGAAGCGAAGTCCCTCGGGTGTTTCGAGGTTCGTCCCTGGCACAAATTTGAGGCCCTCGCTGGTGCTGATCGTTATCCCGGGGACGAAGCGATCCTCGCCTGCCCGCGTTTTCGCGTCTTGGCCAGCGACGAATCGCGGACCTTCCGGTGTTGGGAGTGTTCTTCCTGGCACGAAGGTCGATTCCCCGCTCGGCGACGCGACGCTTTGTCCCGGTACGAACGTCCAACGCTCACCCATCCGAACGCTCTGTCCAGGTACGAAAACGTGCTCGCCGTTTGGATCGGTGATCGTTTGTCCGGGCATGAATATAGCTCCGGAGGGCGTCACGACCGTTTGACCGGGAACGAAATTGTTCTCCCCGACCGTTCGACCAGCCACGAATTTCGGGCCTTCCTCCGTTAAGACCGTTTGGCCAGTAACGAACCGCGCTCCTTCCGGCGTCTCGATGGTTTGTCCTTGAACGAATCGTTTACCGCGCTTCGTCGAGAGGGTCTGACCGGCGACGAACACGGGAGTCTCGTCACCGTTCTTCTCCGGCACGACAAATATCTGGCCGGGAATTAAGACGGGCCCTTCCGGCGTATGAACCGTAAATCCAGGTACGAATTTAGCACCCTCGGGCGTATCGACGGTTTGTCCTGGAACGAAAACGGATCCCGAAGGTGTCTCGACGGTACGTCCGGTAACGAATCTCCGAGCAGCCTTGACGTCGACCCTCAAACCCTTGAGGCCGCGCAACTCGGACCTCTTCCCGGCTGCAACGCTTTTCACTAAATCTCCAATTTCCTCGATCCTGGGCAAATCCTCGAGCGGGCCGCCATCGCCGGCCAATAGTTTCGTCGCTGCGTCGGCCGTTTCGGCCAACGCGTCTGGAGGTATATCTTCGAGGGCGCGCCGAAGATCCTCACACGGCGCAACGAGGAACGGTGCAAAGGGCTCGATTACGGGAATTGCCTCGAGTCCACCGGTGTTTGGAGATATCGGTGAAACGAGCGCTCCAGTCTCCGTCGCTTCGAGTTCGATCGTTTCGGAATCAGCCCGGATCGGCGCCGGAAGTTGGTCAACCACGGGGACTCCGCGATGATTCCCGGATTTTCCGGGTATTTCCTCCCAATCCAGGCTCATCGTTAAACTCTTTCCTAACATTTCCAAATTCTCGGATGTTGTCGCGAATTGGGCCGACCGCGAACGAGCGCTCTCCAAACTAACGCGATTCCAGCGAGCTCCTTTCTCCTCCCCCTTCGATCTCGTTTCGTCTCTGATACCGCGTAGCTTGAGTTGTTTCGTTTCCCTGAGTTCCTCCTCCTCGGCGTACCTTTCCTTCTCCTCGAAAATTTTCTTCGCGTGGCTCAAGCCCGCGGCTCGTTTCCGCTTTCTCCTTCTCGCGTCGTTCTCTTGTTTCTCGCGTTCCTTTAGAACATCCTCGCGCGGTCCCGAGCCCTCGTACAAATTCTCAAAGTCCTCGAGATCGCGAAAATCTACCGATACATTTTTACCGTGCTTGAGCCTGAGGAGAACGGTGTCGCAATCGCGCGACAACATTACGTCCCTGACGTCGCCGTCCCGAACGGCCGCTTCGAGCCTGGCCGGAAAAACGAGACTGCATCTGCGCTCGTCCACTGTATAAACGTATCTGAGCGGTTCGTCCTCGGGCGCTGTCTCCTTCGCCCTCAACAAATCTTGAAGAACCCTCTGCTGCTCATCGTCTTTCGTCAACACCGGAAGAACGTAACGATAGTTCTTGAGGATTACGTGCTTCTTTCTCTCGCCGAGGATGACGCCACCCGTGTAACTGTGATGACCGAGGGTACTCGAGGCGTTCGTTATACGGCACTTTGACTTGGCGCTTCGAACCCCGAGGAGCACAGGAATGTAGTGATGAGTCGGTAGACCGTAAGATTTTCCGGTAATACGACAAAATCTCTTCGCATCCGCCGGACTTATAGGTGGCAGTAGGGGAAAGTAATTTGGCTTCGGAAGGCCCCTGCTTCGCCCCGTTATCCTGCAAAACGACATCTCGCTTTCGCTCGTCTTCTCCGGTCAAATATCGATCCGCTCTTCGTCAACGAGGTGGAAACTCCTGTGCTTCCGGTTGGCTCTTCATCGATCCTTTAATCCCAGCGGGCTCTATTGGAGCTCGGCCAATTTTCTTTCTTTCATTTCCGAATGGCTCGAGCCACGAGTCGACGATCTTTCGTCGCCAGTCAATGACGGACCCTCGTCTTGATCGAACATTTTCAAATTCAACAAAATTTTTGTTACCCGCTCATTCGAAATTCTGTGAACTTCCATCCACGGCCGGTCGTAATTTTCCAACGATTACAGCTCTCCCAACGTCATCGTTCTCGTCGTTACGCGTGTCGATGAAAAATCATTAGTCGCCCCGACGCTGGCTATTTTTGTTTTATTCCGATAACTTCGAATCGGACACTTATGTTTACGTCCGTCCTTCTCTCGTCTCTCCCTCTTTTTCGGCTCTTGACGGCTCTCTTTATCGTTGTTCCGCCTTCGGGATTTTTATACGGTTGATCGTCATCGGGTCTCGAATGGGATACATTAAAACGGATGAAATATTTTTTTTTTTCGGGGTACCGCGCAACGAGGAGCTGCCAGAGCCCACGCGCAACCACATTCTGTCACAATCCCGTGATCCCACAAATTTATCAACGAGATTCCCCCGTTAATCCCACTAAACGGTTGATTCATTCATTTATCTTTTTGGAAGACGGCCCGTTGTTGGATCGTACAACAAACGTTCGCGAGAGTGAGCGAGAGAGCTCCACGATTTATATCGGGTACCGCGTATCATCATCCGTGAGGACACTCGTCTCTGCAAAACCTCGGCACCAATTTTCAACCTCGATTCTTCGACTCTCCTCTACGGATCTTTGCTTTTTTATCTTTCACAGCTACTAATTGCAATTCTCGAGAAACCTTTCACCAGCCGTCATTCGAAACAAATCTTACGAGAGTTTCCCTTGCGTTGTTGTCTTTTTTTTATTTCCAAACAACCGGGCAGGCGCTGGAATTTCACATTTTTGACGGTTCACGATCTCGATCGAAGTTTAACGCGGCGTTGATCGCAGTGCTTGATCAACGAACACGATTCGTCTCGCGAACATCACTCGCGATGGAAAGTTTTGAATTTCGCGTAAGTCTCGGGCTCTGGTAAATGCTTCACCGAAATACATACGTTTTATCCTGGCGTACAGTTCACTCAACTTTCCGCATTACCTCCCGCGGGAAACCTCGTTCTATTTTAGTGATACTGACGTATCTTTCGCGCTTTCCATCTCTCCCTCTCTCGGCCCTTCAGGCTTTCACTAGCGTTTTTTTTTCCCCAATCTCGACTTCACTTCTCGCGTAAGCACCGTAAGAGAGAGAAGGAAAGAGTACGGTACATTTCGATTACCGGAGTTCGTGCACTGTTTATCATCCCTCGACGTTTCGAAAAAAAGTATCGACCACGTTGAGGGCCCTAGTTTTATTCTCGAAACTCAACGAGCAACGGAAAACTCGAACGGTTGAAAATTTATCGTCGTTCGACCGTCGTATCGCGATTAAAATTTTTCGATATCTTTTCATTAAAAAGTGTGAGTGTTTATCATTTAAAAAATAAAACTTTGTTAAGTAACTGTCGTCGATCTCTTGGAATCAACTAGTCAATTTTTAATGAAAACGTTTCGGGAATTTACAGCTCAAGAATCTGAAGATTTGACGCAGTTGTTACAAAATTGTTATTTCTTATGAGAGCGAAAAAAAGCGTTTTCGAAGATCGAAGAGAAACGAGACGATGATCGGCGATTAACCAAAATCAATGAAGCACGATTAAAATTCATTCGATCATTTTTTTTTTGTTATCACTCGGGTAAACGTCAGGATTTATTTGCACGCTCACGAAAGAAGCTTGTTGGAATCGACGGACACAAGGGGCTTCCACACGTTCGGTATTTTCATCGGATATGATGGGTCACAGCCAGCAACTTCGTCGACGATTAAAATGTTTCGTATTCTCGAATTATTTATTCATTATTCTCGTCTCGTGAATTTTATCGAAATTTAGGTTTTCACATATTTTTCAATCAGTCGATGATTTTATCGAATGAAATTGCGTCGCTTGCGTTAATTGGAGATTTTGTCTGAAAGTTGGTGGATCCGCGGTAACGAGCTCGGATCCGAATATTTGGCAGCTCGAACGAGGCGTTGTTTCGAGTTACTCGGTTACGAATCTCGGAGGGAACTAGAGTCGAGGGAGGCGATGAACCGAGCAGGAGGTGAGCCTCGTGACGAATAAAAAAAGGAGTTTACCGTTTTACTACGAATGCGCGGTGAGCGTTCGAGACTAACGCCAGACTACTAAGATGTACGCCAAGTGCGGCTAAGAGCTAGAGCCGTTTGCGCGTTTGCCGAGACTCTTAGCCCCTGGTTTTTTCTTTTCTCTGTCCCTCTCGCGTTCTCCACGAACAGAAATAGCTACCCTTCTTACTTCCCCGATACATCTTTCGAAGCCCCGATGCAAACTCCACGCGGTATTTTCACCGTTTGCCACATCTGCCTGCATCTCAAAGAACATCACTTTTTTCCACTATCGAAGCCTCAGTACTCTTTCTCCAAAGTTTCTTCTTTCGAAGAAGGATACCCATAGGAATCGTTCCTTCAAAAACCTATTTCCAAATAATTCGGTTAACGCTGGCTTCGAGAGTTTCCAAGAAGATCCTTTTTTCACTCTAGATTTTAGCTCGAGACATACTTCGTAAATTTTGATTTTTCGAGTTGCTCCTTGCGCTTTCAAAAATTTTGTTGGACTCCCCTTTTCTGATCGTTTGGCAGATTTTTCGCATTGCGTCTCTTGCGGAATAGCCGTCATCGCCGAGCTTTCGAAAGATTATCTAGTAAACAGTGACAATAGTCGTTTGTGGCAACTGTTCGTTAGAATCGTTGGAGGACTCGCGATTAAAGTAAATAGGAAAGCTTAAAAATGAATTGTCGGAGGTTGCCGGAAATTCTGGCATTCCCGAGACTCTTGTGGCTGATCTTTCCGCATCGCGTTTAACCCCCGAAATTCTCGAAATGACTCGTGCGCGAAAAGACGCGATAAATATCACTCGGGACACTTGGTGCCAAACGAAAGTTTCGACTAGCCGATAAATTGACTCGCAAAAATTCGGAATAGAGGAAAGACAATAGTCGCATTTTCCGTTTCATCGTCAATCACGGCCATCGTAAACGGGATCACGGTCAGCCGCGAAAATCGGGACGATAAATCGACGAGTTTTTCTAGATCTTCGAAACGGTAAGGAAGACTCGTCGAATGCCAGTTTGGCGAAACGACGAATCACCGAAAATGGTTTAACATCTTTAAGATAGTTCATTATCACAACCCTCCGAATTCTTGTTCCGTCGTGTTGCCTCAAAAGAAAAAAAAGACTTTGCTCACCGACAAAATAAAGAATTTTTTTCTAACGGCACGTTAGACTACTGAAAATTTGAAAGAATTATCCTTGTTGTATTTCGATTCGACTGGAATTGTATAAAATTGTAGGTGAATTTTTGTTCGATTCTGGTGACCGTATTTTATCATTAATTATTAACAATAATGATAGTATCCTCCCGTATAAAAATCAAACAAAATTGAAAAATAATTCTACTCACGATTGACGCGCTATAATTTCGAAAATCTCGGACCAGTCTTGTCCAAAATTATAGATTTTGAATATAAAAACTGGCTCCTTTGGATTCTTTCGTTGCTTCAGTTATTAATGTTTGCGTACGTATAAATACATTTTCATAAGTGTTTTTTTAAAATAACGTTGCGCATCCCTCGAAAACATTGATTTTGAAAGAATCCTGATTTTTCGTTGATCGCAACGACCCAGTCCTCACAAAAATTAATTCCCCTTCGATCAAGTACCGATATTTGAAGTAACGAGTGAATGTCACAACTGCCATTGATCGTATACAATTATTCAAAAATTTAACGCTACTGATTCACGTTTTACAATATGTGTCAAAATAATATAATTGTCGAGATTTCGCGACGGTTGTTAAACTCGGGGATCGTCAAATTGTTGGCAGTTAAAAGACCGGTAAGCGATAAAACGCGTTTCGAGTTATGAGAGAAGAGTGATAAACGGAGAGCGAAACATACGAAGGGTTGTTGCACGCCCGCTCGCGTTTGCCAGAAGTTTCTCTAGGAATGTCCTCCTTTACTCGTTGCATGGGGTTGAAGCGTGTATCGCTCGAAAAAAATAGAATTTTAGAAACGTACAATTATAAATATCTACGCAACATTGTACCGTATGCAAAAATGTCCCGACCAAACGGAACGAACCTTTAACCCCATCTTGACGATTATTTTCCATCATTGTACCCAGCGTCGTTGTAATTAAAACTGCGGCGTCGCGGAAACATTATTTTCGGACGTAGAAAAAAAAAAAAATCGAGACGCTTTCGTTCGTGGCTCGTTTACTTTTATATACCCGTTGGATATGTGCCGCTGGCGTGGCCAAAGTTTCCGAAACAGGGCGAGCGAATTATGACGAAGAAACATAAATCTGGGTCATTTTTAATCGACTCGTAACTCAATATATTTCAATGGTCCATCTATCGCTCGAATACGATTGTACTATGAAAAAGTGGAAAATCATTTATAATTCTATTAGCGTTGCAATCTGCAAATCATATTGCGCGTTTTGACTTCCGAAGCATTTCGAACTAAGCTTTTTTTTCACAGTTTCAAATATTATATATATATATATATATTTATATACATATCCTTTATATAATACGCGGAAATAAAAGCTGCTCGAATTTTACCGTTTGAGTTTTTCTGAACTGAGCCAAAAAAAAAAAAAAAAAAAAACAAACAAACAAACAAATAAAGGAAGGTTGTTCTTCAAGGCGAATAAAAATTCACGGTCGAAAAATCAGCCGCGATCTCGGTTCCATTGTACAATCCCGATCGTTTCGAATTCGAGGATCTGAATCAAAGAGGCAGAAATGACGAAGATTCGTGTGAATATTGGGGGAAACGTTGAGAGCGACCATACAGTATTTTTTTTTTTCCTAGTCACCGTCCAGTCAAGTGTTTCTGGCGTTTTACCAAACTTTGACTCGTCCATACGTATAGGACACGATTCCACGTGCGGGATTTTCGGTTTAAATTAGACGATACGTGCTCATCGCGACGCAACAAACAATAGTAGAACGGTAGACCCCGCGGAATTGTTATATTTGCAATAAAGCCTCGAGTACCTACACCTACACTCGAATACCATTCCCGTTTGATATTATTTATTTTATTAGCGGGGCAATCGGATACGCCACGTTTAACACGTTCCGAACGCTCTTTCAACTCCAACGAAAATGACAAATTGTCGTATAATGGCTCTGGCGAAACCCGACTAAACATTATCAATCTATATCGAATATCGAGGGAAGCTGAAGTGGCACTAACCTCGGCACACGACTCGATGCTAACGCTGCTTATCGACTCCTGGATCGTTGTACTTCCGCTCACCAGAATCCGGCTCAATTCTACAAACGAAACATTTTACTGATCGATTGTATCGACGAGCGATCACTTCGTTTGAATGAATTTTGAAATTTAATGTACTAGCTTTTGGTTATTCGTCTTCGGTTGAGACGACGTATTTTTCAAGCAATCAAGGATTCTCAAAAGAAACAACACTGAGTTTGGAAAAAGTATTTTTTATTGATGATAGTCGACGAACGTTCGTACAAAAAAAAATAAAAATACAAAAATGTAACGATCTTGTATGTGCAATTGAATGTATTCCGCTCAGGTCGAGTAAACGGAGGGATGATAAAATCTTTGGAAATTAAGGGATCGTCTCGGTGTGAAATTTTCAGAAATTGTTTTTTTTTTTTTTAATTATCGTATAGTATAGACTGATCTAAACATTCTGTCAAAATTTTTTAACGAAATACAAATTATTACTACAATCTGTAAACGCATTTCTCTCGGAATGGTGTTTTTCAAAACGGTATCCACTCTCAAAGGAAATGTTTTGAAGATGTCTATTTCCAATTTTGAGATAACATTTTTAACTTCATTCTCTATCGCGCTATGGAAGCTTTTTTTTAATTTTCCTATTTTTTTACGAAAAACTGTCGAAGAAAAGGGCCAAATTCGATACTTATTGTTTCAAAACGCCGCCATTTCGACAAATTAAAAAAAAAAACCTCTATAGCGCGATAGCGACTTTCCTACAGATAAATAATCTTTTTAAAATGTTTCTTTAACATCAAAATTGCAGCCGCAATCGTGGACATCGTACAGAACCTTTTTTTTAACGTGTCATTTCAACAATTGATTCAATTATTATATACTAAATAAATGGACGTAAAAAAAAATCATTTTTGATTCGGCATTAATGTATTTATTTATAAAAAGAAAACCAAACCGATTAATTTCTTACAACATAAAAAAAAATCAGTGATTTCTCGAAGGGTCACACTGAGACGATTTCTTAACGTCATACGAATATTAAAAAACCATTTCAATAAAAATCTATTGTATTGATTATTTTTGCTACTCAAACAAATTTGTCAGTTTTCGGAATTCGTGATAGCGAATATCGGGTAAATATCAATATTCCCTCATATACACTCGTGTCGTTTTAATAAAGCGGCATGAATCATCATTGATAAATTGCTTCGAGGATAATCGATAAATTATCGAATATAAACTTACCGGTTTTCCGTTTGTTGGTAGTTATCGACGAATTCCTTGATGCCATTATCGAGTAGACTCTACGTCATTATTCTGCAAGAATAAAAATGAAGAGAACTTTTGAATCGAGAGTGATTGGGCCGTAACATACAGTGTGAATCGAAGCGATCGTGGTATCTTCGATCATTCGTTCCAAGAGTGCGACGCCACCTTGGAGGGTTTTCTCGAACATCGGGTATTTATATTTAGTAGCCGCGGCCGTTAAGCACGGAATCACAGAGTGCGTTATCTCGTTGGTGTTTTCGAAGCACCGATGGTAAATTATCGACTCGTTGTAGAAATCTGTCGGGGTCACTAGCAATTTATAATTAGCGGTCGTCCGCTTCGAACGCTACGTCATTTTTGTGTCTATCGAATGGAAGTTACGTAATCATTTAAAATAGTTACGAATTAAAAAAAAATAATCGAATCGTCAGTGCGATACGTTGATAAAATTCTATAAAACTTTTCCCCCTTTTCCGCAACTCGTTCAAGCAAGAAAAAAAATAAATACGATGTTCCAATAATGCAGGAATCTCATTTTCGTTACGAATTCCAGTGGGAAATATAATGAAGCGATTATTGACGAATAATCAAATTTTGAAATATTTCACGCTCGTTCGATCATAGATCGGGAGTGGTCGATAGATTTAGCGGGGATCGGTGGTTCAACCTTTTACCGAGCCGTTGAGCGATATCTATTTCCGGCTCGTTGTAAGCAAAAGACACGATCGTGTGTCCTGCAAAAGATTCGCTCTTCGTATATGTGTATAAGCGCTATCGATGACGAGACTGGCCGCGTTTTCTTACATTTTCCAACGTTAATTGGGTCACTTCCGTCGTCACATTGATTAATAAATCGTTCCGTTCCCAACGACGATAACGCAATTATTTGTCAACCAATTTTATCGAGTGAATCACGAATCTTTCAGAAGCTTCGAGATTCAAGAGCGAACAATTGAAAAAAAAATTAAAATTAAATATAAATAAAACAGCCCTCGATATTCAATATTTCGACGAGGTGACGAAATATCGGATAAATGTCAATGCTACTGGGCACTTTAATTCCCGGATATTTACAGATTTTCAATGTTGGCGTTTCACAAGATGCCAGAATGTCGAGCACATTGGGATATCCTGTGCACAAAATTACTTGAAGCGCGATGTAACAACCGTGCCAACGCGTAAATTTAGTAGAAAAGCGTGACTGTTCCACCTACATCTCTTTAACCTTGAGCCACCCGGACATTGACGGAATTTGGTTTCGTTACTGATTTGACGCTGCTCCTTTAATTTTCACCGTGAAAAACATTAACTCTCTCTCTCTCTCTCTCTCTCCCGAGAGAAAGATCGCTTCGCGATTTTCAATTATTCGACATTTAGTTTTAACCGTCAAATTCCGCGTCGTTGAAAGCCTCTTTAACAACTGACACGTGTTATTTGAATCGGATCCTCGAAGTTTCAGAAACGACGTTCAACACAAAATTCTTTGGGTTCGTCATGCCGCGACACTTTTTCACAGCGTCCACATTCAAGGGCGCGCTTTTCCGATGACCTTGCACATTTCTCTTGGTGAGGGAAAAAATGACATTCGCCGGAGGTGCTTTGGGAATACGACTCGGATTAAGATTCCCTTTTAGCGTGTCCGGATCTCGATAGTTTTGGGTGCAAACGATTCAATCGGACTTCGAGACAATCGAGACTTTTTTTTAAAAAAGATTAATTCGTTACCAGCATTGTTTTTTCAATCGTAGTAATTCGATGATGGGTTTGATTTTGAAACTTTCCTTGCCACGTGGCGTACTATAAAATCATCCTTGTTCTTGATCTTTCTAGTGGATTATTCCTTCCCAAAAAAAATATCAAGCGTAAAAAAAAAATAATAAAAAAAAATAATAAAAATAATTTCCTTCGGTGAAAAAATAATAAAAAATAATTTAAAAAATAATAAAAATAATTTCCTTCGGTGAAAAAATAATAAACAATAATTAAAAAAAAATAATAATAATTTCTTTCGGTGAAAAAATAATAAAAAATAATTTTTAAACATAATAAAAATAATTTCCTTCGGTAACGACGAATCGCCGAAAAATGTCTTCGTTAGACAGGTATCACGGTTGGAACACTTTAATAATTGACGGTGTACAAACTGGCTGCCAAAAACTGACGGTCAATTACGTACTATATTTTTACGTTGCTGCTAATTGAACCCTCGCCAAAGCATAAATTCTCCCGTACCGAACCGAGACACCGTAAGGTTTCCTTGACACTCTAAAAGTGCTGAACCCCCGATGAGAAAGCCCTTCGAAAGATTCAAGGTCCCCGTTATTTGGATTTGAACGAGATTTCGAGGAGACGAAAGAGTATTTCCTGAAATTATCAACGATCCGTTGATGAACGGTACGATTTAATGGATCTCTTTATTTTTACTGGTGTTACCACGAGTGTCACCGAGCCACATTAATCTATCACTATTTTATACCGTCGCTTTCGTTTTATTCCCTTTCGTTTTGACTCTACGTTAAGCACTTTCGTTTACAATAAATTCCCCAATTTTCCGAGACTTCGAAATTTATTGCCAATTTGAAATAAATAATGAGCCATTGTTCGGTAAACGAAGAAACGGCATCATTTTTTTTTTCTCACGAGCCAATAAAATTTAATTTCATAAAAATTTTAGATCGACGACAATTAATTATTCTCTCTTTGCGGAAGATTAATTAATTAATCGGCTATAATATTCAACAAATTATTTATCCTCGTACGAATATTTTTATTTTCAAAAACATTGCCAATGTTTTTCAACCGTTAATTCTCGTAGCCCTATTGGTATATATTTTCGGGAAAACGGGAGGGAAAAAAACGTCGAAAAAAAAACAAAAAACAGCAGCCGGAAGATTGCGTGGGGTTCGCGGGTTTTAAACTTTAAGCTCGGCGCCTGCAATATTGGGGTCATCACTTGTGGATCTTGCTCTACTTTGTACACCGCGACCAAACGTGCTCTCGTTCCAGTTTGTCATCGATTTAAATGTATAAAAAAAAAAAAACGAAAAAAAAAAAGAAAAATTCGACGAATGTACAAACAAGAGTAAAGCTTACAAATTTAAAAGACACGATTCACGGTTAGCGTTTCACTCGGCGATCCGCATTGATTAAAAATAGTTTTCTCGATCGAAAAACGAGACGTAAACAGACTCGAACGAGCTTTCAATATATTTTTTTACAAATAGTTTACTTTTCAAACGTTACTTAACGATGACTCCTGTAGTTTGACTTCGGCTCGATATCGATGAAGCATAAAGTTATCGTTGCGATGATTTTTATAATCGAAATTTTCGGCTCCCTGATTGAATAATGAGACTCAAAGTGAAAGAACTTTAAGGATTCCAGCACCCCTTAACATATCGGGAAATCCGTAAAAACGGCAAAAAAAAAAAAAAACGTTACAGCCGGGAGTCTCATTAATCGTGAATATCGATATTGCGTTACGAACATGTTTTCCAAAATAACCAAACGGGAGTATAAATCCCAATGAATCGTATTAATAATAATATCAGTAATAAATATATCGAAGAAACAATAAAAATAATGCATAATTATTAAATCTTCGAACGAGACGCGAAAACTGACCTATCCAATTGAAACACAGGGACTCAGATTTCATTGAAGCTTTATCGTCCAAAACCAACATTGTCCTATTTCACCGAAACACATTAAAAAAAAAAATGTAAAAAAAATAAAAGATCGATCCCCCAGTCTGGCACTGTTGCTCATTCGATTTCGATCAGCCGCGTAAACCACGAATCACCCATGGAGAACGAAGTGTCGAAGCGCGTACGATTTTCAAATGTCGGACCCCCCGCTGTTCGACGCTTGCACAACGCGTCTATCTCTCTCTCTCTTTCTCTCTCTCTCACTCTCTCTCTCCCTTGCGGATATGAACTGGCGGAGAGCTGAATAAAAATAGAACTTTGATGAGCTCTCCTGTAGGAGAAGACACGGTGCAGAACGATCGGTGAAGAAAGCGAAGGGGTAAGAGTAGAAGGCAAGGGAAAGAGCGATGATCGAAGAAGGCGAATTACCGAGCAACGAGATCCGATCGATCGTAGCGAAAATAAAGTCAAAACTCACCTCTGAATCGCGCGTCGAATAATCGATTATCGGCGCGTCTTGAAAACTTTTTGAGCGTTTTTTTTTTTTTCAATTTGTCACGAATTTAACGATCAGTCAAATCAGAGATCATGGGTAGCTTGGGGATGAAAGAAGATTTCCGTAAACTCACTCAACAGTCACGCACACCGATCGAACTACCCTTGTAACGATGGATTCACGATTGACGAATCGATATTATTCGTTATTTACAAATATTTACGTGAATGTTAAAAGGCGTACTCGGAGAGGGCTGGAGGGATAACAGAGGATCGGAGGGAGATGAAAATTTGGTGGTATCTGAAAGAAACAAGGAAACGATGATAAATGGAAAAGGGATCGAACGAAAGTGGCATGGAGAAACACGAGTCTGTCCCGATCGTTGATTAACTTTGAAATGGTAGGTATATAACCGCGAATGGATCGAGGTGGTTAGAAGCCAGCCGACGGCTATCTCGAGACTGGTGCCTACCAATGCCAGAACGTGTTTCGTGGCGTCGTCGCGCCCAATTCTCGGCTTCTCTCTATCCCTCTCGCGAGGAAATCAGAGAGAAACGTTTCACGAGAGAACCCGCTCTCTTCCTATCGCTTTTACTCTTCTTCTATACGAGATTATCGCTTTCCCTCTCTCGCACCTTCTCCCCCCTCTAGTTTTACGAAGAGAGCTTAAAAGTGAGAACTTGCATCGGGTCGCAGCGACGCACCGTCGAATTTATAAAATTGGCCCGCTCCGAAGATGAAACGAGGAGGAGGAGAGGATACTCGAGAGAAAATCGATGGGCACGTAGCACTCTTGTCGATCCGAGAATCGTCAAACGGAAAAATCCTATTTTAACGATTTTATGGAAATTCTCTGTACTGCTCTGTGCTGCTCGCGAAAAACGATTTTACAAATTATTTGAAATAAACAGAAATCGAGGTTAACATGTTTTTTAAAATATTTATCATAGTCCTTTTTAATCTTTATTCTACATTGATAATTGTTGGAATAATGAATGATTTTCGTCGACGAGGCTTCCTTTAAAGCGAGACGAAACGTTCCGCCCGATTTTGCGCAACCTCGCACGGCTCACGTGTATTAATCCCGTCTCCGCCCACAAATTTGCCTCGCCGGACAAAATTGTCTGAAAGTGGAACTCTCGCGCACCTGTTGAAGCGATTAGTATCATCCTGTCTGGATAAGCGAGGGTACGAATCGTCCGATGGACAAAGCAGTCATCAATCACGGAGAGGACAAAAAAGAATAGAGGTGGGGCGAACGGGGAAGGCTGGGGAGACCGGGGATGAAGAAACGATGGACGACCCTGTGGACGAGTCGACGAATTTCTAAAATCAACACCACGATGGTCGGGGTTAATGAAGGAACGAATTATTTGTTTCAGCTAATTGTTTGACGCAATGAGAATATTGGGCGCCACGTTGGGCGTCTCGCGTCGTCGCATCGATCGGTTAAAAAGAATCGTCTCGGTGTGACCCTTTGAAAAGTCACTGATTTTCGCGATTTTTTAAAAAAACCTTGTAATACACTAATCGGTCTGGTTTTTTTTTTATAAATAAATACATTTATGCCGAATACAAAATGATTTTTTTTACGTTCATTTATTTAGTATATAATAATTAAATAAATTGTTGAAATGACACGTTAAAAAAAAAAGGTACGATGTCCACGATTGCGGGCGCGATTTTGATGCGAAACAAAAATTTCAAAAAGATTATTAATCCGTAGGAAAATCGCTACAGCGCTATGAAGGTTTTTTATTTTGAAAATTGACGAAATGACGCTGGTTTTAACAAAAAGTATAGAAATTGGCCCTTTTTCGATAGTTTTTCATTTAAAAAAATAGGAAGATTAAAAAAAGCTTCCATAACGCAATATAGAATGACGTTAAAAATGTTCTCTCAAAATTGGAAATAGATATCTTCAAAACTCTTCCTTTGCGAGTGGACACCGTTTTGGAAAACACCATTCCTAGAAAAACGCGTTAAAAGATTGCAGTCCCGCGTAGTCCCGCTCCTACAAGAAACGCTGTAGCGACCGTAATAATTTGAACTTCGATTTAAAAATTTGAAAGAATATTTAGAACAGTCTATACTATACGATAATGGAAAAAAAGAAACGATTTTTTTTTAATTTCACACCGAGACGATTCCTTAAATTCGCGGCTACATTTGTGAAGCCCGATGCACGGGGATCATGTCCATAATGAAAGCGAGGTTCCGCAGGCGTACACGGACCTATCTATATTGCAGTCGCAGTCCCGCGAAAGTTTTATTCTTAACTGGCTACTGGCGAACGCGTAACGAGGCTCTGCCAAGCTAACGAGAACGGAGACGCACCTCCGGGAGCGTCTGACAATGTGATACGCAACGAATCAGCGAACCGAGTGTACGTACGGACTCCCGTACGCGAGGTCTCATCCCTCGTCTCGTCTTATTCTCGATCTCTTCGTAGAGCCGAGCTTTCAACGATCGTCCGTCCTCTTCCCTTCTCTTTACCGTTCTATCGTTCGCTTATGTATTTCGCTTCGATGCTCTTCAAACCGCCGAACGTGACTGCTCGCGGATCTTCGGTTCGACCGCTTCCTCCATCTCTACTCGTTCGCCCCAATTTTCACTTTTCGGATAAATCTCTCGAACCTGTTCGACCCCCGAGCTTCCACCGTTCCGTTATTACGAAAATAATCATCGATCAATCACTATATATTTATAGTGATTGATCAGATGATTATTTCGGAACAAAATTGAGTATCTGGGCTTTAAAAGATTGTTCGTTTGGAAGGAGTATATAGAACGAGAACGAGGTAATTCTATGATCGAGGATGCGTCGCACAATGAAAAGTAAGCTTTCAACGCGGTCGTCTAGTTCCTCGGTTGTTTTATTTTTACGGCTTCTTCAATAATTTTTTACGGGCAAACCATCGAAATAATAAATCTCATTGTTTTTGCATAGTTCTTATTAATATTTAAATAAGCTTTAAAAATTTTTTGAAGTCAAAATATATAATGGAATAAAAGTTATAGTGGCCGACAGGAAGACATCAAGTATAAGAGGTAATTGACAGTGACCAAGATTGCGGCTGTTCTGCTTATCGGAAATAAAAAAACAAACGGCATTTTAATCTTCATATTTAATACTAGCGATTGACGTAGAGTTAATTCTAAGTTACAAAAATTGACTTTTTTATACACTTTTGAATATTACGTTCTATTTTTTACTCATTTTTTCTTAAGTTTTTTGCTCGTAGAAAAATAACTATCGAAGCAATTATGATAATCCTACGCTAATCGCTTGCTTATAATATATTAAAGATTCTGTATTAATTTGACCAAGATCGGTGCGGTAGTTTCTGAAATATCGTGGTTACCGTTTCGAAAAATGGTGTTTCGAGAAAAACGCGTTTGAAAGTTCGTGCGTAAGTTGTGAACCACTTCGAATATGGAAAAATCCTTTGATACATGTTGTAGATGTGATTTATGAAAAAAAAAATTGATTTTTTCGACCCGAGAAACTAGAGGGCCGAGAAACTTAAATCCGAATGAACGATAAATTAAACCGAGCGATTATCGGTCTTATCGAGTTATCGAGGCTCGCACGAGCGACCGTGTCAATGAGCCGTACCGATCCTTCGAACGAAAATCTTCAATCGAAAAATAAAAATACGAGCCAACATTATATCGTTGCGCGTGCATCGATCTACGAAATTCGTTATAATTATTTATTCATCGCGTTCTCTAGTTCGATCCCACCCGGAAATTCAAAAGGAATTCGTGAAATGGAATTCAGTCGGGCCAACTGTTTTCGCTGTTGAGTGAGCTATAAAGAGTCGAGTGAAAATAAATATTGGCCGGTTGCGTTTGTACGGAGTTCTCGTAACTCGAAGATTGCAGCTACCGAAATGAAAATTTCTGGAGGGTCGTTCACGAGCCTCGACTTTGTACAGAACCGGCACGTATATATATATAGCACGGACCATTTACGTCGAAGCTCGATGCACCGCCCGCAACTGTCGAGCAGGAAAAAAAAAAGATCATCGGGAAGAAAATGTGACTGGTCTCGTTCGCATCGGCGCTTATTTTTTCTTTTTCGGTCTGTCGCGGTCTCTGAGCTGTCAATTACATATGGCGGAGTAAAAAAAAAAAATATATATATATCCATTTGACAATTACCACCGGATGCGCGTTCTCTGACCTCTGATATATTTACATTTATTACGACTGTGGTTACTAGTACGTTTGGCCATTCGTATTCCTGGGGAATTTGACAAAAGTAAATTAATAAAAATCCACCGTTAGAGAAAAAAATAAACAATAAATTTTTATCAATCGGAACATTTGGCAATTACAACCGGAGTACGTTTGGCAATTCGTATTCCGGGGGAATTTGACAAAAG